>UXGC01000922.1:8216-26524 GCA_900480045.1 Eurytoma adleriae
TATAATCGAACAAAACTTTTATTTTTAGCATCGCTTTAAATTCATTATTTCGTTATTTTTTATGATCACATAAATTATTAATACCTTTTTCTTAAAATTCTAAACAGATTACTAGCTACTATGTGAATTTAATTAGACTGAAACTATAGTTCTCTTGTTATAAAGATGCTTGACATTTGAAAACCAAGTTTGATTGAAAAGAGTAAATATCTATTTTTTAAATAATGTGAATTTTAAGTAATTTTATAGCTTGTATTTTATATAATTCATCAATAAAAATGTCGTTGAATAATAGTTATTATTGTTTGTACAGGCACTATAATACTAAATTTAACAACTAAATATTTTTAACTATTCGAAAAATCAATCTGCCGAGGCTGCCAAAAGCAAATTTTATATTTCGTTAATCTTGATCTTAAAAAATAATTCTTATCGAAGATCGAAACTACGATCTTTACAATAATGACATTAGAAGGAGCGTAAACATTGAATTCCCAAAATCTATGATTAATTTTCTCATTTTCTTCTTTAATAAAACCACTAAAAAACACCATAAAATAATTTAAATTGCTTACCTCCAAGTGTTTATTTAACTATCATAAAATTCCTGTTTAAGCTTTTTCTTACATTTTGTTCTTTGACACTTTATACCAAATCCAGACTAAATGTGTTTTGCAAATAGTTATGAATCAAAATTTCTTCCCTGAAAACTTTATTATCCATAAATAATTGCTTTATATACAGAATTGAAATAAAAATAATTGTTTAAATGAATATTAAATGAAAGTTACGTAAATCAATGTCGATTATTAAAATAATGAGTTTCTTCGAACTACGGTTAAATCGGCTAACTCATTAAACTGCATGAAATAAACAAACTTCCGCAATGAAAGTGGAGCCATTCCCTGTTAGTCTCTTGGAAGGCCAATATTCGATCACAAACCTTTGCGAATCTAAGATGTCTGGCGATTCGCTTCCTGGGGTAGGACGATTCGTTTAGTGAGATAAGGAATCACATCCTCCTCGCGAACCACGCCATCCTCATTGGATTGCTCAGCTAGACACTCATTCATAAAGCGATAGACTGTGCTGATGTAGACGTCGCGGTAGGTCGACATGTGCTTCACGTGCGGCGAATCCGTGAAGAGGACCAGCTGCGTGCGTACACCTCGTGCTGCGCGCTGACTCGCAAACTTCTCCACGTCCTGGATAATTATTTCAGAGATTAAAAACGCAATCAAATAATTTCATCTTCTCTAATTTCCGATCTGCTATTTTATTGTTACAATTTTACTCTCCTATTTTATATCTTCTAACAATTAAGACTATAATGTAGAAAATTTAAAAAAAATTAAAATGGAAATGAATTACAGAAATGGCACGATATGAGCAAAGCGTAACTTATCTTAAATTTATACACAAAAAAACGATCGCTAAAAACAAATGATATAACTTTCTATTAATCGTATTGTTAATTACTCATAGTTTTGTGAAAGTTTGTTTTATTATCTGCGTTTTGCTGTATCTCAATATTGATACAATTTAAACTTTGTAGGCCATATCGTATGTCAACAATTATTACGATGCTACTTACATTTGCAGAAATTAGCGGGTCGCAATTAGAGTAGAGGAATATTTGTGGCCATGAGTACGTTTCTTTTATGAGACCCATTGGATCCGTTGTTACGGTGTTACCTTTTCCAATCAACTGAGAAATCGCCTGTCGAATAGAAAAATAGTGGTATTTACTTTTACTTACTAAGCGTTTTTAATTATAGGCAAAAACATTAATTATTTGCAAGAAACGATAATTATCATAAGTCTGAAAAAAATTATCGACGAATAAATTACCTCAAGTAACCAAAAAAACGAAAGAAAAAGTGTGTAGAAAAATGATATTGGCAAATTGGTCAGTGGATGGCCGCCCATGATAGCACTAGTCGCTCGGAATACACTTAATATTCTTCTTTCACCTGGCGAACTGTCGAAGATAATTCCTTTGACCTAAATAAAATTAAAACACGTATTAGACACAGTAAATGCATAACAAAATTCTGAAGTGATCTTTAATAGGCTCTACAGTTTTTACGGCCATACGTGACCTTGGAAAAGTCGTGCAAGTGCAGACTTAATTATTCTGATATTTTATATCAATTGTACAACAATTTTAATTGCTTAAATACTAAATACAATAAGATTTAACAGTGCTTAATTGGATTCAAGCTTCTAATCAATAAATCACTGAATAAATAATTCTTACAATGCATCGTCATTCCACATTGCACATGTAGATAGCAGGACATTTCGCAAATTAGTATAACGCTAATCAATTAACAATGAAAATAAAGAGATCATTTTAACGCTGAATCTTTGCAATGATTGAACATTTTTCATTATCGCAAGCTAAAGTCCAAAAGTAAACTGCCATTTAACGGGCAATTACCTTGAGCGGCGATCCGGCCTTTTGCATCGCCAGACTGATTTGCTGATAAAAAATAGCCCCTCCGTTGCTGAAGACGTGAAAGAAAACAGGATGCTCGTTCAAGCATTTTTCCGTAATCACCTGGAGTAGCCGCCGGCTTATGTGAGGCAGTCGGTCGCTCCGCCGAAATAGACACTCCAGGGGAGCCGTGCAGCGCAGCGTGATACAGCTACAAGCAATATAAACGGATCAAATTTGTGAAACTCTGCATGGTGATAGAAAGCACTTGCTCTCGCTAATTTTTTACACAGTTCCATTATTAATTTTTTTATCTTTTGACTGGTTGATCTAACTATACAGTTTTTGAGTAAAATTATCTAATTTTTATTTCTTTGCAATGAGTATTAACAATTTCTTTTAACTTTCACTTAGCTTCGTTTATTGTTTTTTGCGATATTTTTAAATTTTGCTTGGACATCAAGTGCGACGTGCTTTCATTGATCATTGAATACAATTTTTTACATAACTTTTAACACTTATTGCATAAAAAATATGTCCTTGCTATCAATTTATCATTTTAAAAACGATCATTTTGCAGTCTCTATATCACTATAGACTTACAAATGAATAATTCTTGAATAAAAAAATAATAGTTTTATTTTTTCTTTTAAAGCCACTCACTAAAAATTAATTAGATAACAAAAATTTATTAAGGAAAAGTTAGACAGTAATTTTCTAACAAAAGCGCAAAGTTATTCTTATAATAGTTCCCGGAAGCATATATATATAGGCGTAGATTTGCAGCTTAGTCGCAGGAAACTCGCGATTTCTCTACATTTGGATACATAGCGGACAACCGACAGCAGTAACAATCTTATGTGCAACAACGATAAAGTGTTATATTGATTTTCCAGCAGCCCTTCCTCACTACCGCCGATACGAGGCGCACCTTCAGTTCGACGTGCAACTTCTATCCTCGCGGGCGGAAAGGAGCATCGCCGTCGTTTTAGCGGTAAACAAATGTCCTAAAAAGAAGAGCGTCTAGGCGCCTCACCTCCGCTCCTCGTAGATAGCGCTGTACTTGGCGAGGTACCTGTCCTGACAGCCCGCCCAGCCCAGCAGCACGACGACGGGCCGCTTCTTCTCCTCGTAGACGAAGACGAACTCGTCGCCCCGGCCGTCCGGGGCGGCGGCGCCGGACCGGGCCGCCGCGGGCCGCGTGCCCGGGTACGTGATGTGGTACTCCAGATCATCCCGCTGCTCGTTCATCGTCGGTGGAGAGGCTGACGATAGCGGCGCGGCCTGCTCGACTATAAGCGGGCGGCGACGCGCTGCTACGCTCGGGCACTTCCTCCTCCCTCGCGGTAGTGGTGCGCCCCACGGTGTCGCAGGCCAAGCGGTCCGCGCACGCTCGCCGTGCTCCGTTCCGCGCCGGCCGAGCGGCCCGCCGCCAGAGAGAGACGGAGAGACGGAGGTTACCAGCGGCCGTACGCTCGGAGGTATGAATCGGCCCACGGCGCTGCGGCACCACACTGTGGAAAGATGAATTATTATTGTTTTGTTTAAAACGTTAAATAATTTAAAAAGGTTTAAATAGTTTTTTTTTTGGGGGAGGGGGAGTATGATTGCAAATTCAACTTATTAACTGTTGATTTACGCTCGTACGTTGTAATTGTTAGGATTACTGTTATTCCGATGAGTGGTTGTATATTCATGAAAAATGCGAAGGTAAACGAAAAACTGGTATAAAAATTTGAAATGTGAATGAAGTGAGTACTGATAAGAAATAACCATAAAGAAATTTACTCATTCTTTATATCTCAGATTTAAGTTTCAAAGCGTCGATCCTTCACCATAAAATGAATGGCTTGTGGAGCAATGAGTATAGAAATAATTAACGAATGTTGTAAATCTTTATTTTTTATTATTTTGGCGTTATTTTATAGGTTATTTTCTGTTTAATTTTAAAATTCCGATATTCATATGATAAAAAATGAAAAGATTTTCTCTCACGGAAAAACTTACGTATGCTAAAACATTAAAAATTATAATTCACTAAAATAAGTTCTTACCAGTGTGATTCATAGAAACCTTGTTCTTTCTTTACTGGCAAGCCAAATGTGCTACCATCACCCGGTATGAGATATTTAAGTTTAAAGTTGCTATATTTTATTATACAAATGATAAAACAAGTGTTTTATTCTTTTAAATGAATAAAATTGCCGTTTTGTTAAAAAATTTTCAGATTTTATTCTTTAGAGTTTAGAGTGTAACTAGCTACCGAAAATTATTATGTGATAACGGTTATATTTTTAAAACATAATATGTAAGTTTATAATTTAAACAATGCCTATAACAGTATGATTTTTATTGTAGACATTGTCAAAAAAATAAAGACTTTTAGTCCTTTAAGTTATGAACTTAATGTATTTAAATAACATAATGTATTTATTTAATCTATCATCAATTTTTTATATAAAAATAAAAGAAATGAAAAAGAGTAAATAGAAAATGTTCTCCTAATCCACCAGTAATCATCGATATCTATGACCTCGAGTTTTCCAGCGAACCTTGAAATAATGAAATCGAAGCGAAAAATGTTATTTCGAATGCGCATATCCAGCTACTAAAACCATTAAGTGCATAATTTTGAAAAACCATAAGTCTACAACACGTATAATCTTTTTCATTAGTATTGTTAAATAATAGAAATCAAGTAAAAGCGGTGCTTTACTTTAGTCTTTACGCAGGCGCCTACACAATGCCGGACGGCGAACGCCGAGCCCAGCTGATCGATACGTAGGGGGCGAGCGCGCAGTTACGTCCGTGGTGACCGATATTTTTTTTTTTTACGGTCGAGACTTTCTTAATGAACTTTTCCCCTCCTTTTTGCGCGTATTTAGGTGGTAGGGTGAATTCATTTAGTTTCATTGGCTATTTTAGAATTCGCAGTGCGATTGTTAGCGTGTCTTACCGTATCCTACTTTGTTCTACTTGCCTTTTAATTCGAATGAATGTTCGTACTTTGATTTGATTCATTGCAGTCTTTATACGTTCGTATATGAACGGGTTTGTTAGACATTGCGCCGCATGTATATACCTATGCACAGCATATTAATCATTACTTTTTAAACAATAATAATTTTTAGTTTTGAAGACTATCGTGCTTTTAGTTTATTACGATATATACCGGTATTAATTATATTTCGTTTGATTATCACTGATGGATATTATTTAAGGTAGCAACTGCGAATTTATTAGCAAATTATGTAACATTATTAAAAGGAAATTAGTCAATTTAATTAGATCCATTAGATAAAGTTATTAAAAATAATCGACATGTGCTTTTTTTCCATGTTTATCTATATAAAGATATTGCGAGTTGATGATATTTCGTGCGCCTATAAATTTCGCAGTATGTACAAATATAGGTATGACAATGATTATTTATTTTATACCACTTGGTTTATTATAAATACTATTATTATACTTATAAAAGTGAAATGAAAATTAACTAATTTACTGAATTAATAAAATTTTTATATATTAAAATTTAAATAACATATATCGAATAGTAAACGATAACTGAAATAAAAAAATCTTTAATTTTAAAAATGTATGTTTAAAAATATTTATGAATCATCTGCGCGTTGATAACATTCTTGATAAATTCTCATTATCTTAAAATCGTCGCAGTCAAAGTGTAAATAAATTAAAATAGATAAAAATTAATAGAATTAATTAAACGAAAATACGATTTGAACATTAATACTTAAAAAAATTGTTGCGATTATTTATTTAGACTTACACTAATTAATCACGCAGTAATTAATTGTGAATAAACCTTCTAACAAAATTAGCACTATAATCTAAGGTATAGAATTAAAATGAATTCTAGTGACAGTATGAATTATTTACAGGACGATAAAAATAATTCAGCCTTTAATTTCGTTTCCAATAATTGCCCAAAAAAGCGCAATATAAGAGCAAACGATAAAACCCTTGGATATCTAAATTTCGATAATCATTACAGTTCCATTAACCGTATTGTTGATGCTAACTCACGGCCATTGAAAGTGTAAGATCGACGAGATACTCCGCTAAGACTTCCTTTTTTCGAATGACTTTACATTTCTCTTTATACACGTGCTGCTCGAATTTGCGACCTTAGAACTGCGGCGCAAAACCTCGGCGAGATCTAATCTGGCACGCGAGCGTCGGATACGTTCAATATTTTTCGTTGAATAATTAATAACTGTCAATGGCTTATTTTTCCCATTGTTTATCTTTTGCGATCGATCGCGTATTCAAATATAGTATATAGATACCGTCGGTATAAGAAGGCTCCGCCTCGCGAGTGGTTTTCTTTCATGAAAAAGTTCTTGGATCAATTTCCAGCTGAACGGAAGACCGAAGCTCCGAATAGGAAAGCATTCTTCGATGGAGGATGCTATAGAGAAGCTTGAGTTGGCGAATATTGCGTAACAGTAAACAAGAAGTACGGGCGCTTATTTTATTCCTGTTTTCCTTTTAACGCGCGAAGAAAAAAATTCTATAAATGTTGCAATAGTCCATGTAGTCTTCATTTTCTCATCAACTGAAATATTGTAGCAAAAAGAGCATTAGTTACTGCAGTTTCCTTTAAAATAGAAGTTTAAGAAAGGATTTTATAGTTACTCGCAAATTTTTCGAGAAGCCATTGTAATTTTGCCTCTGTATACGTTGAAATTTTTAACGAAACTTTTTCATTTGACAATTGCATCTTCGTAGTAAAGACTAGTAGCGCGTTTTTTCTCTATTCCTTGAGTAAGCACTCGCTTGTAACTAGTTTCTTGTACATTATCTGACGCAATCGAACAAAACGTTCCTGGAGATTAAAAGATTGTTTCGATTACTTTTTCTAATGACTGAAATATTTTTCTACAAGTGGTACTAAATTGCATGATATAGTAAACGTTTAAGAATAATAAATAATTTTATAATTACCTATTTCTGGATAATCTTTTAGCGAAATAATAATGAATAATAGAAGTGGAACACTTTTTAAGGAATTTCGTAAATGTACTGTTGTTTTTGTTGAAGGAATTTCCATAAATCAATAAAACCTTCTAGTTTTCGTTCTCGAGGTCTTGATATCTGTGAGCTTAACGAAGTGTACGTAAAACTGACCATAAAAGAGTAGTGCGATCGATACGTTGAAGGAATTCGATGCGCAAAGAGTTTAATTGTCTATTGTTTGAACTGTGGAAAAAATGGAGCAATTAGTATATTATTCTAATGAGTACTATCTTTTTAAAAATGTACATTTTTGTCAAAATAATCTTGGATTTTTCATAAAAGTTTGAGTCATAGGAATAGAGCACAACTGTATATAGCGACGCATAGTTATATATACGTCGTTTCGTCATATTAATGATATCATGGGAATAGTCAACTTTATCGAATCATTTTTGCGTAAATCAAGATAACTGATGAATTTCTAATAATAAAATATGATTAAACTATTGTGAAGGAAGTGAAAATTGTTCGGAAGTATCTTTCATTTTACCCACTATATAGTGCAGTTATTTTACTATATTTCTTTACTGTGAGAATATTTTAATTTTATACATTCGTCACTTTTCATTTCGCACAATTCTAGATTAAAAAATGCCAAGCTTTCTTACGTAATGCATGAAATATTTTTGTGAAATCCAAAAACGAACTTGTTCACTCTGTAAGGTAGCAATTAAGCAGGTAGATTATTTATAAATTTAATGATTATTCGGATTACTATTTTATTATTGTTTCTCTCTGCATCTATACATTTGTCTATTACTTATACTTTTTAAATAGCAGTGACCGCATATTTATAATGGTCGTACTTTAATCGTGCAAAGAGAAATTATTTAAATAGAATAATCAATTAAATACAAACAATTTACTTTATATATATATAATGTAAGGAAAAAATTATGTAAGGATATATAAAAACCTAGCAAAATCATTTACCTACATTTATTGTACATTGTTTAAGGAAATATTATGATCTATTTCTTTTCATTTTTTTGTTTACCTAACAAGTTTAAATTACAATTGCTGCACAATGAGCGGAAACTACTTTAGTACTATATTTAGTATTTCCCTTGTTTTACAAATGTGCATATATACAACAAACTAAAGCCAGAACGAGAAATATATTGATGAATTATGTTATATTAACCGTTAGGGGTCCTCAAGAAATTGAAAATCATATCCTTATACTCATAATTCGAAAATCGGAGCAATTACAAGAGTACGGCGATTAAAAAGCAAAAACCCTTTATTGTACGGACATGGCCTTCTAAACCTGTGCTACTGTAGCCGTGAGAAAGCTAAAACTGTAAGTACATAAATCTACCCAGCTAAATACCTTCACCCGCACTTCACCAATCGATATACTTTATTATCGGTCCCGATGACCAAGGTCTGGGATTTTGAATTCGGAAATACTTATGCGTCATCGCCGCACGGATACTCACCACCGCACGAGATTCGCCCGGAGCAGCATCATAGCACAGTTCGTGGGTTTCCGCCGCCTATCGTGCCTCTCGCGCTGCGTGTACCGCCACTCGTCCCTCTCCTCTTGCCGCGCTTTTACAACTTGGCCGCGAGTGTGTATACACGAGCGAGTGCGCGGCCGCCGCTTCCTTCTCCCTCTCTCGCCGTCGCTGCGGCGTCGACGTCGTCGGGCGCCTTCGCGCCGCCAGCGGCGACCAGTCACTCGCCACACTCAGAGCCGAGAGCAGCATACTTTACCCTCGATCGACGCCACCGCACGTCTACGCCCTCAAAATGGTCATCGAAGTCAAGTCCACGGTGAGTACTCAACTGGAGCTGACGCCGCGGGTCCGGCGAGTTTCGGGCTGCACTTGGTTTCACCCCGGAGCCACGACGAAGACGCCCGGCGAGCAGATGCGCTCGATACTCGACGCCGCGTTCTTTTGGCGCGCACGAGAGGAGCACGTTGCGACCCGGCGCTAGACCATTTTTCTCCACGGCTATATTACACCGCGCGGGCACCTGCACTGCGACGCGGCTCGCGTCTTTCCCCATCCGCGCGAAGGCAATCGACCAGTGTCCAGCGCGTACACAGTTTTCTCCTCGTCGCTTCCGGCCTCAAAATCGCGCGCGAGTGTGTGGGTACATTACCTATATCGTGGCAACCAGCGTGTACGTGTACGTGTACACATATACGCGGGAATGCGGGAGTATCGGAAGCCGCGCGGCGCGTTACGCGAGCACCTCGCGGCGAATTCTTACCGTTTTTTCCCCCGTCGTTTTATCCGCCGAGCTCGGCGCGGCACGTGAGGCGCGTGTCGGTATTTCGACGCGCCAACACGTTGCCGATGGGGAGCGTATGTATGTGCGCGCTCCGCGATTGATAAACTTCGGCGCGGCGCGATTATACTCACCGCGAATCGAACGCGTTGAAGTGATGTGTAATTGCTCGGCCGCGGGGCCTCGAGTGCCGTTGTCTAGAATATTCCGATAAAAATGATGACAATGCAGAAAATCGGCGCGGCGAATTGTGCTCCGAAATCGCTTTTCGGAGCGGCGATCGCCCCCCCGGTTAATTGGATTAAACTATGCCGGACGCTTAATAATCGTGTCAATGCGTGGCGAGTGCGTCTTGAGTACGCGGGTTATTTATAGAATTCGTGCAATGACTTAACGTGAGAAATTGTGCAGTCTCTTTACTTAGCTTAGCTTATTGTACGAATGGTATATCTGTATACATAAATTCTGCAAGAGCAGAAACGCCCAAGTAGGTCATTAGATCTACTGTGCAAGAAATCTTGGGTATATAGCACACTATTGGTCTGAACATGCTGTAATTGTGACATTTGAATTAATGTGATTCAGCTGTCGCTTGAAAATTTTTCCAATGCGCCTTATCTCTGACTTTTACAAATTTAACCGCACCAACTGTGTTAGTTTCATTATGAGTAATAGAACTTAAATTAAATAGTTATCAGATCAATCACATATTATCTGACTGTTAAACTGAGACATTATGTAATATTTGCTAAATCAAGTAACAAAAGAAAAAAAATTATAAACTTGTTGAAGTTTCGTTTTTACTGGATTTATATTTTATTAAAATCTCTGACTCATAGTATGCCTATAGTTAATCGGTTTGTTAATTGTAGAAAAATATTGAACGGAATTTGGAAGAGAAAACACAGTACCCTCTCTCAACCAGTAGTAATGGTAGAACACAATAGAAAATGGCCTAATAGACAAGAATAGTCTTGAATCACTGTATTAATTATGACTAATCCTTGTTCTATTTATTATTACAGGAAGAACTGAAGGCTCAGCTGAAAGAGGCAGGCAGCAAACTTGTTGTTGTTGATTTCTTTGCCACATGGTGTGGACCATGCAAAATGATTGCTCCTAAGCTCGATGAGCTTTCCCAGGTGTGTTTAAATTTTAATTGAGCAATGTGTTAAAAGAATTAAGATAATTTAACTTGCTTAAATAGTAGACTCTAAATAGTAATCAAAATAAAGATAACTTATAATGATAATCTTTGTATACAATGTTAATTATTTTATATTTTATTTTACAGGAACTGACAGATGTTGTCTTCCTAAAAGTTGATGTTGACGAGTTGGAAGATTTAACTCAAGAATACGATGTTAGTAGTATGCCTACCTTTGTATTCATCAAGGATGGCGATGTTGTAAGTACATCATAATAATTGCTTAGAAGTCATTGATCCTCTATGAGTAAATATTTTTTAATTTTATTTTTATGCTAATTTCATTTTTGTATTTCAGGTTGAGAAATTCTCTGGAGCCAACATAGAGAAGGTCAAGCTTACAATACAGAAGCATAAGGGTGCTTAAACATTTCCATGTTACACGAATTTAAGAAATATGCAATTATTATACAAATGAATCACAAATTTTAATGAAGTTTTGCTTATCAGCAGAAAGCAAGCTTAGATAGTTTGCGAATTGAAATGCGGCATAATGTTTACTGGCTACATTTTTGTCGAATTTATTATATTTTTTTTAATGTGACATTCACATAAAAGATCACGTAATATACAATATACACCATTTTTGTTTACAATTATGATTTACCACCCTTGATCCTCATGAATTCTACACAGTGCTTATACTATTTTTGTACAATAAAATTGAATTTTACGAGAAATTCACTAGTTTTTTAAATGTACCTGTTTAAGTAGTTTAGTTTTTTTTAATGTTTTAATTGTATTGTACAAGTAAAATTTCTTTAAAAAGTAGTTAACATTCGTATAAAAATATTAAAAACTATATTTAAAGAAACCATTCTAAGATTGCAATAACGAGAATGTTTAAGTGATCAATTTACGCGACTAGCTTATTAAGCGACTTGAGAATGAACATAAATCGTCATGTTTAATTAAATTAGACAAGTGGAATTTATTTATAAAATATTTTACATTCGTATGAAACATTAAGAACTGTACATAGAAAAATAATTTTTTCATTTGCTATCATTATTAACTCCCAACAGATACAGGGTGCAAATGCTGTTGATTTATTTGTTGTTGAATATCTACTAATAAGGAGAACGCTCCAGTGCCCGATTTACACGGCTGACCAATCATTAAACGACTTGAAGGTGAACATAAATCATCGTGTTTACCTAAAAATAAGAAAAGATTAATATTATTTCAATTTAAACAAAATTTCTTTTATTGGAATTTACGTCACCTTGCAACGTCGCATTTCTCAAGAAGTTAAGGGAGCTCTCAAAACTCATTTGTTGAAGCGGTGAAGCTGAATCTTCCATACCCTTACGACTGAGTGGTTGGAACCTGCCTTCGAACGTCATGTAATCCGCAATTAGCGACAGGTGCCGAGTGTCGACTGTAATACCATACATTTTGAACACGTCCTTGACTTCTTTAATTATGACTCTATTTGCTGCCTCAATTCCGTAGGTTTGAGATATGCCGTAAATATCGTTAGAGTAAAGCCTATGAAGGTCCAAAATTTCATTGTATTTGAACATTTCCTGCAATAAAGTAATTCATAGAACCATTAGAAAATTTAACATTTAAGATTTAAACTACTTGAATAACTATCGTACCACAATGTTGATTCCATCAGTTTTCAAAATTGTTTCACCACTCTGATTCTGGAAGGTAAATGCTCTTTTTATAGACGGTGTTTCCCATAACACTACTTTAGCGGCAACCTTCCTCAGTATAGTGGGTAAATCCAGTTTCGTCATTTTAATAGGCAACTGCAATACAATGAATTGTTTCATAAATTTTCGTTCGTTAAAAAAGTAAAATCCCACTACCTAACATTCTAAATAATTACCCAAAATTTCAGTTTGCACCACTGATACTTTTCTGAGTCATAATCGTAATCAATCGCGTGAGTGTACATGTGAGTGATATCAAGCTTCTTCTGTTCATACTCTAAACTACCGGCAGTACGCTCTCTGCCAATGAATTCGTCATCACCGTCGTCGTCATCTTGATCCATCGACTTGGTGCTTTTCTCGCCAGCATCGTCTTCATTCTCGTTATCCTCGGCTTCCTCCTCGCCCTCCTCTGGATCGTCATACTCTCGGTTCTCTTGATGTCGCGACACGGATCGCGCGAGTGTCGCATCCGCATCCTCGGCGACCTCCTCCTCGTCGGACGACTCGTGCATTTCGCCAAGGTCGAATCTTCCGCGCGAATTCGTCGTATCCCCGTCGCCTTCCTCCCCTTCGTCCAACTTCGAGTCGTCGTTCCTCGTCTGCTTCTTCTCCTCCTCGAAGTAAACGATCGACCCGCTGCGCTTGGCGGCTTTCTTGATCTCGCGGAAGATCTCCCTGAAGAATATCGACTCCGTCTTGGCGAGGACGTTTTTTGGATGAACGCCGAATTCGTTCTTGTAGTACTTGTGGGCTAAGTATTGTATCGTGATCGTGTACTGCATTTCTCGATGCGGTTGAAGCTCCAGTTTTCTTTCGACTTTGATGTGCTCCAGAACGTCGGCAACATAGCACTTAGTTAACTTTAGTCGCACTTTGTTCGACTGCTTCGCTAAATTGGGAAGATCCTTTTTGAAGGGTATTTCCATACTCGGCGTCTTGATGTTCTTCGAGGCCATCATTAAAATTTCTCGAAGCCTGGGAATACCCAAGGTGACGTTCATTTCACCACGACCGGCGAAGTGAAAAGTGTTCAGTGTCATCTGAGTCGAAGGCTCTCCAATAGATTGAGCGGCTACAATAATAATAATAATAATGTTATTTGTATAAATTGAAAAAAAGGATGAAAAATGAAATAATTTTGTGTTCCAAAATGAACTAAACTTACCCAAGAGCCCAACAGGTTCTCCAGGCGGACAAAGCGTATTCATGAATTTAGCACAAATTACATCCCTGAGTTCGTCTTTTCCTAGATCAGTCGTGAACGCCGTGCGTCTAGTCTTGATGTAGTTGTCCAGCAGGGCCTCCATTTTCTCTGGCAACACGCCAAACTCCAGATCCTGCCTGTACTGCGAAGTCAGGGGCTCGGGACACTTGGCGCACTGCGCCTTGTACATGGCCTTGGTTTCGTCGGGTGTACGAATCCACTTCTTCATGAGCGACAGCGAAGCCTTGGTCCTGCCGCAGTTCACGGCGATCGTCTTGTTCTTGGAGCTGTTGGGCTTCGCGTTGTCGGCCGAGAACTTGGCGAAATCGCTGACGCGCCGCTTGCTCAGCGCCGGTCCGTTCTTCTTCTCCCACTTGCTGATCTTCCTCGCCTGCTTGGCGATCTTCTCCGATTGCGAGCTCGACTTGAGGTGCTTCAGCAAATTCGGATCGGCGATCGCGTTCTTGTTCTCGATCAAGAAGTGAAGCTGCTCCTGCGTCAGGAAGCGCGACTTGAGAATGTCCAAGCCGTCCTCGCCGTAGTAAATCTGCACCAGACTGCCGTCGGAGTCCCTCACCGTAGAGTCGTAGTTTATCGACAGACCCTCCATGTGTTTGATCAGGCACCTGAAAAATGACAGTTTAGTAAGTATTCGTGATTTAAAACAAAAAATAGCGGATTATCCAAAACTGTGACAAGTGCGAGAAAAAACTTGTACACGTTTTGTCTATGTTATTTTTTAGGGCGCAAATTATTTAAATTTAAACATTATTTTTAATATAGCCTGGTTCTGCATAGAAATGTAATAAATTAATATAATAATGACTAAGAGAGTGCGTAGTGCATGAACTTAGTGTTTTACTAACGAAGTATTAATAAAACATTCCGTTTGCTCGGTGCATTAAAAATATTACTGTTTTTCTTTTTAAGTTAATTTCTCTTTTCGCAAAATAGAATTGTTTTACTGTTCAATTCCTGAACATTTGTACCTCTGCAGATAACCGGATCTACTGGTCTTGACAGCGGTATCGATGAGACCTTCACGACCAGCCATGCAATGGAAGAAGAATTCTTGGGGCTGGATTCCGGTCATAAATCTGGCGTCGATGAATCCTCCTGCTCTGGGCGAGGAGTCGTACGCCGGGAAGCTGGGTAAACTCTTGCCGCTGATCATGAGCGGCGGCCTCTTACCCTCCAACTCGATCTGGCCGAGAAGACACGAGATCTGCATAGTGTTCACCGTGGAACCCTTCGCACCGGACTGCACCATCAGCTGCAAATTATTGTCCGGGAAACTCTTTATCAGCCCACCGGGCAGGCAGGTCTTGTTGATGTTATTCGTGTACACGTCCAACGCAGTCTTGTACTTTCTATCCACTTGCGCGCGGAATTTCGGGTTGCTCCAGTAACTCTCTTCCATCTTCGCCGTGACTACATCTATCGGAGTATTCTCAGGAACTTCAAGTACAGACCTCCAATTCAAACGACGATAAATTAGTACGAAAAGTATAAAAAGAAGTAAAAGAAAGAAATTTGAAGCGTTACCTCTGAATGTTTTCCCCGATCTTCCTGACCTCTTGTATAATCTCCGTCCGTTTTTCATCGGCCTGTTGCTTCACCAGGATATCCTCGATACCAAGCGTAAAGCCTATCCTCTGCAAGTAAGCTTGAAACACTTTGCCGAAAGCACTGAGGAGTTTGCTGGAAGTTGCGCCTCCGTACAGCTCGAAGACGCAGTGTATCAAACCAAACGGCGTAGCTCCGTAGTGCTTCTTGTCCAGAATCCCAGCGAGCAGCTCGCCGTTGCGTATGATCACCTCCGCCTCGGACATGGTCTTGGGATTGTCGAACTCGACGCCGCACTTCCAGGGCCTGGGCTTCGTCACCTGCCACTCCTGCGGGCCGATCTTCGCGCTGGCGTTCAGGTTGATCAGCGCCATGCCCCGCGGTATGATGTTTATCATGATCGTGGAGACGACCTGCTTGCCGGACCACATGGGCACCGGCTTGAGTATCGCCGGCGGCAGCAGCACGATGTTGCCCTGGACGACGGACAGCGCGGAGAAGACCAGCTGCTGGTAGTCGCACTTGTCGAAGAAGGTGCCGCGCAGCGTCAGCCTCACGCCGGCTATCATGTGATCCTGGATGAGGCCGCTGAGGGGCGTGCCGTCCTTGGGCACCAGGTACTGGTTCGAGACGTTGGCGATGAAGTAGCCCTCGGCGCGCGCCAGCTCGTTCTGCGGGAAGTGGGCGTTCATCTCGTCGCCGTCGAAGTCGGCGTTGTAGGCCTTGCAGTTGGCGTAGTGGAGGCGCAGCGTCTTCTCGCCCTTCAGGATGCGCGCCCGGTGCGCCATGATACTGGGCTTGTGGAGGGTCGGCTGCCGGTTCAGCAGCAGCATGTCGCCGTTCTGCAGGTGGCGGTGGACGATCTTCACGCCGCTGAAGAATTTGTTGGCCTTCTCGGTCATCGTGAGGAGGCGTTTGGCTGTAGCCTCGCGCACCCCGCGTTCGCTGCCCGGCAGGCGTTTGGTGTAGCCGTCCTCGCCCTCGATCATCACGGCGCCGGGGTGCACGTCCGGCCCGTTCAGAATCAGTTGGCGCAGCTCCGCGACATTCCACGGGGTCACCGGCACCGGGTAGGTGAGCCTCTTCGCGAATTCCTCCGGGATGCCGATCTCGTCGATGTTCAGATTGGGATCGGGGGTGATGACCGATCGCGCGGCGTAGTTCACTCTCTTGCCCATCATGTGCATGCGAATGACTCCTTGTTTCTTCTCGATCACTTGCTTCAGGCCTTGGCAGTTGGCAGAGTCCATGGTTCTGCTCATGTCGCGGTCCATCAAGTGATCGACGTTCGATTGTAGATCCTGCCAGGCGTTGTGCAGTTTCTCAATGGCGTTGTTGCCTCTCGTATTGTTGTACACAAGTCTGCCTGCGTCTGGAAGATTATTTAAGTCGCCGTCTTGGATAGCTTGAATGATGTTCCTTAGAGTAAGGCAGTTCATTATGATCGATCTGTAGACTTGCGTTTGCGGATGTTCAACTAGCTGACCACGTAAGAAATTTACTGGTCTAACAATTGGTGGTAGAACGGGCACAACTTTGAAGAAAAATACTTCCGTAGGATTCTCTATTGTCAAGTCGCTGAGACACGGAATGATTAATTTCAATGTTTCCTTTTCATTTTGCCACAATTTTTGCAAATACTCTTCAGACTGATCCGGCATTATAACAACAGCTTCTGATCTGTGAACAATGCCTCGACTACTACTGGTTCCTTCATTTTGTAAAACTTTTGAAGTCATTATTTTGTTTTTCAACACAGAAATCTTAGTAATAGATTCACGACAATTGATACAAGTTTTTCCAGCTTTATACTGCTTTAAAAAAGTATCAACATAAGTATGCCATTGCATATTTGTATTTTTTGTATTGATATCCGACTTGTTTAATTTATTACTCATTCTAAACCTTTCTCTGTTGTGTACGTTTTGAATATAGCCATCTATAACATCTTGAATGTACGTGATATCTGTTGATTGTACAGAACTTGCATTTGACTCAGACATAACAGATGATACTTCTTGATCTAATCCTTCTACACTGCTGAAATAACCATCTCTTAGTAACTGAAGCTTTGCAGCTAATACTAACTTTGCATGAGGGGGTATTTGCAAAGTAAAACAATTCAAACAAGAGAGTCTGAGAATTGTTTGCAATGATTTGTGAAATAATGGATTTACAACTGGCATTGGTAAATCAATATGTCCAAAATGTCCAGGGCATTTTAAAATAGTACTGCTACATGTTCGACATGGATCTGAAGACTCTGTTAATGGTCCTGAAATATTTTTATAAATTTAATTTAATAAAAACTTTTTGAATTTATTTTTAATATAAAATGAAAATAGAACTTCATTCAGCGCTATTAACTTACCTAAAGCTGGATCGTGTAAACCTCCAATCAGTGGATGACCTAACATGTTAAAAGAATCAGGAGTAGTTATGCGCTTTACACTTAAATTTCTAATGTCTTCAGCTGTAAAAACTGAAAATGCCAAACTTTTTGGGTCCAGATGTTTCACTGACATCCGGACCCCTGGCTTCTGAGACCGATTCATGGTTTCTGGTTTAGTTTATATATACAAAAGTACTATGCACCTAGAAATAAGAATAACAAAAATTAATATAAGCACTTCATTTATCAATTATAATACTACAATTTAATAAAAAACAAAATTCTGTAGTTTATATAATCATTGATATTGAAATCAAATAAAAAACACAATATAAAAAACTTTGAAAAAGCAGGCATTAAAATTAAAATAAACTGACCTATTTAAAATCTACTTATATCTAAAGTTTACGTGTAATATTTGTGTAATCGCATTTCTCTGAAGTCTATATATTACTAAAGTGTGTACCAATTTTTAAACAATTTGTTTTTGAAAACATTACTTTTTATTGTAATGACACAAAATACTGCAATAGGTTATGGATGATCGCCGA
>UXGC01000922.1:27452-44512 GCA_900480045.1 Eurytoma adleriae
TTTTTTTTGTAAAATTTATTTACGTCATAAATTAATAGTTTTTCGCCAAAATTCCATCCTTCTTTCCAAGACGAACTATGCAGTCATCAGACTCACCCTGTAAAACAAAGAAATTATTTATTATTATAGTTATATATTCTTTTGTTCTAAATTAGTTTTGTAGTTATAATTGTCTAATTTATCAAAGCAATGTACAATGCATAAAATTGCCTATTATAAATTAATTGAGCAAACAACTTTTCTTTAAGTAAGCTTTATTCTTTTTAATCAATATTCATTATGTATTATGGATTTCTACTATATCTTGCAATACCTTCAATTTTTATTTCTACATTTTTAGAAATTAAAGTCAGAAAAATATATGTTTTTATTAAATTAATAAATTTTTAATTGACTTTGATTAAAAAATAAATCTTTAAATTGGCAATTCTTTACGAGATACATAACAAGTTTCTATTAGTAAATACAGGAATCCACTACACATTTGTTAATGACTGTTACTTTAATCAAAGTTTGATTATGTTATTCTTTCAAATTTTATTGCAATTAAATTAAAATCTTACCATGCGACGGATAGCTCCGCAGATGGCATACATTTTGTTTGTGTCTGTCATCCTTCCCGTGGCTGGGTCAACGTCAGCTAATGCTATCTGGATAGAAGCATGGTCCTTAGCGTGAATAATGCGGTTGCTTGCCGAACTGTAAATAAATAATTGATTAATATCAGGGATAAATAAAAATTTATGATGCATTTCTAAAACATTCCTGTTTTAATACAAAAAATCATTTAGCAGCCTTAGTAGTTCATAACCTCAAACTTATTTTGATGTCAAGTACAAAATTGAATGAATAATTAAGAATTTCATTGTTACGTTACAGATAAACCAAAAGAGTTTACGAATATTAGAGTAAAAAACCGGAAAAACTATAAATTTTAAATAAACAATAGCGACGTGAAAACCACGTGTACAACATACCATTTTCGGGGGCAGTACAAGTCAACGAATTCTCCTGCGTCGTTTTCCATTTTTACTGTCTGAAAATTAGATTAAAAAATTAATTATCAAGTTTTGTAAACGCTTATTTTAATCGGATTAAAATAAGAAAAGTAAATTATTTGAGAGAAACTGTACCTGCTCGTGCGTCGATGCAAAACCGGAAAGAAAGAAGCGTAAATAGACAAAATCGATCGTCGACTTCTCGAACTTCCATACTCGTTCAGTGGTGCCAGTGAGAAACGAGCAAAAAATGAATTTTTAAATTTCTATTCCGATAAAATCAAATAAACATAAGTTTCAAAATTTATATTAATTGAAATTTATGAATAAAAAGGACTAAAGTTTATCATAATTCAATTAAATCACTTTTCATTCGTTCATTTATTGATAAACTCGGATTATTTCAGAATGGACGCAGGGACTTTGATTATTAGTAACTTTATCGCGTTACAGTTCAAAAGTTGGTAGTACTATCTAGAAGGAAATAGACGACGAATCTGGCAAAGGTGTTTTCTGCTCATCAGTAGCGAAAATGGCTGCGTCCGTGATACTTCGCCGTGCAATTGCACAAAAAATTTTGACCAGAAATTATTCTGCTCATATCGATCCAAAACAAGCTGGTAAGTAAAAGATAAAAGGTTTTTTGAATTTTCATTTAATCCAACAAATTTGATTGTTGTAGCTTTACGAGTTTGTGTATCTGTCACCTTAGATTACTTAAACCTTCCTTTTGACCTTTTTAATAGCGAAAAAATTTTCTCTTTGTTACAACACAAATAAGACTTCCTTTTGAGTACCTGTAAATACAAAACAACTCTGTAATATTGAATTAATATATTTAGTGTTTTCTTTTATCAGATTACATAACGAATTTTTGGTTAGAACCCATTTTGATGAATTAATAGTGTTTAAATTTTCTGTAAAATGAAAATGTTCCTACTTTAAAGTATAATTTAGAAAATTAAATGTTACGCTTGGAAAATATGTCTACACTATTTTTATTTACACTAAATTTTAGTTGTTTCCATTGCTGGTAATTAGATATATACATAAATGTGTATATATATACAAATTCTACTTTAACAAATTTTAGAAGATATTATTTTTAAAAAAATTATAAAGAAAAGTAGTAATAATATAAATTTTCAATTATTTCTTTTATTAAGATACTTTCACTTGAAAATCAGTAATAAAAATTCTATTATGATATGAATAAATTATATCAATCAAAAGAATCCAAATGTTAATAAATCTATTTAAATAAACAAATTAATATTTAGAATATTTTATGTTTCTAAAAAAGTATGCTATTGTACTTCAAACTATGAAAAATGATTTGAAAACTTCTTCCAAGGCAATAAATAAATCATTGTAAAATATTTTTAAATAAATTACTTTTTTTATTTCAGAGGCTGCACTTAAGATGTGGAAAAATTTAACTATTTTTGCTGTACCAGTTGCCTTAGCAGTTGCTGGTTTGAATGTCTATCTTAACTGGGAAGAACCTCAGAGACCAGAATTTATTCCATACGAACATTTACGAATCCGTACTAAGGTATAATTTCTAATATGAATTTCTAATTATTTTGATCTTTATTTTACTTTATTAGTTTAATCTTTTATTTCATCTCATTTTTACCTAAATACTCTTTGCCTTTGATTTGTTGACTAGCTAGTTTGTTTCTAAAATTTTTAATGTGTAATTGCAGAGATTCCCATGGGGAGATGGAAACCACTCACTATTCCACAACCCCCATGTAAACGCTTTACCAACAGGATATGAAGATGCACATTAGATATTCAATGAACATTAGAAAAACAAAAATTGTAATTAATTCGATAAAACTTTAGCTAATATGACATTAAAGCTACAATATGATAATCATTATAAAATTATTCTATTCAGTGATGTCATGTAATTGAAAAAATAAAGTTTACAAAATTAATTGTCATCTACAGTACCTTATTTTTTATTGGAATGTTTTTGTAAGGAAATAAGGAATAGAGGATGTGTTACAAGCAAACGGAAACAAATTATTTGATTTTTCAAAAAATGGCTTTATTTTATACCTTATAATTATTTTTTTTAATTTTATACATAGCTATCTATACATATATATACATTTTTTTTTTATAAAAAGATTTTTTAATACTTTATTCCTAAATAATAATAAATACTGCAATATAGAATGTAATAGGTCTTATGGCACAAACATTTTTAGAATGTCTGCTTCATGTATAAAAACAACGAAATCTATAAAAATTTAATTCCTTTAAGATTACTTTCACAAGTTTTATGGTGAATCTCTTTCCAGTGATTATATTGACACTCTCGTGAACAATATGCAACAGATAAACAGTTAGAACAAGCAATTTCACTGGTTTTCTTGCACTTTAAACATGAAGAGTTCAAATTATCTAATATAGATTCAGTATTTGCCATTTTCTTCTCAGATCCAACTGCAGTTACAGAAACTTCAGTGTTACTCATTTGTGCTTTATCAACATTTTTTTGGACTGATAGATTACTAGTACTTAAAGTTGATAGCTTTTTTTTATTATCATTCAAAGATTTCTGCAAACTACAATGTTCCACTTTTAATTGACGAATATTTTATTTTACTTTAGTAAATGAATGTAATTAAAAAAAATTATTTTAAAATTTTAACAAAATGTAAAGAAATTTATTTTTATAATATAAAAAAACTAAATTTTAATGAGAACTCTAAATGTTATTCTACAAAATTTGATACTTTACCTGTTCTGAGTACTTGAATTGTTTGAGATTTTTGCAACATTTAATGAATTGACTTGTTCTTGGTATGTTTTAAGAAAATATTTACACTTCTTTACTTGAAGTTCAAACTGTTGTTTTTGTTCCTTGGACATTAATGCAGCTGGTTGCCCTAAGTGATTCTGATCTTGGAGTGCTTGCAATTCCAAAAGGACTGGACTTGCACATTCTTCAATATTATTAAATTGATATCCTAGTTTTTTTAGAACTTTGTTACAGTTAATAACATCACTAAGGTTTAAAGTCCCTTGCATTTGAGGTGTTTCAGAAGGCTTCAAGGAATTTTTAATAGCAAAGACTACAGCTGAGAACTCAGTTGATACAGTTGTTGTGAGAATTGCATGTATACATTTCATTATATTTAAAATACTTAAGTGAAAATTCCAAACATCTTCTGTTAACATTTCTTTTTTTGTAAGAACTTTACAATAAGTATTTAACTTTTCTTCTGGAATTTCTCTTAGAGAGTTTAATTCAGTCTCAATTTTTCTTAATACTATTCTTCTGTAGGTATGTACCTTATTTGATATAGATGTTTGATTTTCTTGCGGATTTATTGAAAGTGGAGTGGGCAAGAATATAGCATTAGAAGGTCGAAATGGAAGGGTGGAAATTGTTTGTTGTTCCCTTGGTACTACAGTAGGAAAATTTGCATTTGATCCAGTGGTTTGAGATTTTGGTAAAACAGATGAAAGTGGATTTTTTTGAGCAAACATGCTGGTAAACATTGATGAAGCAAATATTTTTTGCACATTGTTAGAAGGTGCAGATGTAAAAGTTTGTGGATTTCCTTGAGGTAAATTTTGGCTCTGCACATTGTTAGAAATTGCAGATGTAAAAGTTTGTGGATTTCCTTGAGATAAATTTTGGCTCTGCACATTGCTAGAAATTGCAGATGTAAAAGTTTGCGAATTTCCTTGGCATAAGTTTTGATTATTTTGTACTGAACTTAAAATAGTTGTTTGTGGTATCAATGTTGCATTTCCTGTATTTAGTACTGGTTGCATTTGTTGTGGAATACGTACTTGTAATAAAGGAAATTGGTCCACCATACCTTGAATTTGATTTATTGGTCTAGATGAAATGTAAACTGGTTTAGGAACATTTGCTTGAATTAAATTATTTCCAATAATTAAATGATTTTGTTGATTTATTTGATTGGTGGAATTATGATTTTGTACGTGAACCATATTTAATGTAGAATCTAAACTATTTGTTGAAGAAGGTATTTCTGATGGAACTGATTTTTGTACTTCTATGTTTGAAGCTTCTACCACATTAGATTCGATTTTTTTATTCACCGGTTTCTCTAACAATTCGTTTATGTCACGACATTTAAATGTAGTGTTTAATCCTTTCTTATATAAGTCATCTATATCCATCCAATCACTACATCTATCTGGTAATTTTTCTGGATTTTCCCTTGTTACCTCTAATACTATGTTAGATGAAAGTAAATTATTGGAAGCTGTTTGATTAATTAAAATATGAGGAGCTTCATTCATATTAATTGATAAAGCGCTTTGTTCTTGTACATTACAAGTATTCTTCTTAAATTCTTCTAAAAGATTCTCACAAATTTGTTGTTCAATATTATTATCATCTGACAGAACAGGTTCATTTTTTATTTCTTCTGGAGCTACGATTTCTCGGGCTAAGTTAAATTCTTGTAATATATTGGGATTATTTAAATCATTGCTTACATTTGGTAATGAAAACCGAGAAGTATGGTTTGATTGCAATTCATCAATTTCTTTTCCTTTGTTACAACTATTTAAATTATTTTCCAAAGACTCTGAGTTTATTACTTCTTCATTAGAATTTAATTTATTAAACTCTGAAGTGTAATGCTCAGAGTCAGTATTAGAGTCATCATTTCCAGCAGTTTCATCTATAACTAGGGCATTTGGAGACATAGAGTTTCTATTTATATCTAAAATATCTTCTGAATCATCTGTAATTAAAGCATTTGAAGATACTGTTTCACTATTTGAATCTGAAATATTTTCTGAAAAATCTATGTCTGATTTATTTGGAGCAGCTGATTTTTCGTTTGGATCTGAAGAAGGTAAAGCATCTTCAATTAAATTATCAATAAAGGTATCAATTGAAGAATCTAAAGAAATTTCTGAAATATTTCTACTTTCAATATCTGAAGATACAGACATTTTGTTTGCATCTAAAATTAATTTTGCAAATGCTCCATTTTCATCACATGTCAGAGTCACTGAAGATCCTGCTTCTTTGTTTGTTGATGTTCCTAAATCAAATTCTGAGACATTTAAATTATGGTCACCTGATTCTGTTTTGTCTATGGTATTTTTTTCTTTTAAATTGTTATCTCTTGTTCCAGTTGATTGGTATACTTCACTAGCACCTTCAATATTAATATTATTAGTTATAGGTTCTCTATTATCATTTATTACTTCATTTGGCAATTCTTTATTCATTTCTTCTGTGATCTCGACGATTTCTTCATCAGAATCTAAATCAATTACAGTTTCTGATTTTAAGTTTTCATTTGCAATCTTCGAAACTGGTCCAAAATCATTCAAGATTACAATATCTTCATCATCAATATCAATAATGTCTTTTTTAACAAAATTTGTCACATCTTCATTGTAGAATGAAGGCAATTCATTCAAATTGTGTATATTAGATTCTTGTTTATGCATCTTATTATTTGAAAAGTGAGATTTGGCATCAATTGTATTCTGTAAATCCTTATTGCTAGGTGATTCTTTATGATTTTCAATCAATTCTACATCACTACTATAATCAATATTATTAGATCCATCATATTCAGTATCTAAATCTGAATAATCATTATACCCTTCATCAGAATATTCATTACTATTTTTAATTTTATGCATTGATGACATAAATTCAAAATCTCCACCTTCCAAATCCACTTCATCATAAGTCTGTGAACAATCAGGCATCACTTGATCCGTGGATGAAAAATCATCTATGCAAGAGTTTGTTCCTTGACTACCACCACTCTTCTCACATTCATCAGTTCGTTTTGCTATATTTTTATCTGTAATATAAGAATTGATTTCTTCAAATTTAGCATTTTGTTTTGGAATATTTTGATCTTTAAGGTAGGAATTACTTTCTTCACTATCACAGCTTTTCTCAAGTTCATCAATTTGTTTTGAACTATTTGTATACGTAACATTGGAATTTCTTTTTTCACTACCAAAGCTCTTGTCATGTTTATGAATTTGTTTTGGAATATTTTGACCTGTGATGTTAGAATTTGTTTCTTCATGACCACAGCTGTTCTGATGTTCATCAATTTGTCTTGGATTATTTTGATCTGTACTGCATGAAATTATTTCACAGCTCTTCTCTAGTTCCTCATTTTGTTCTAGAATGTTTTTATCTGTAGTGTTGGAATTTGTTGCTTCACTATCACGAATCTTTTCAAATTCATGGTTTTGTTTTGGAATGTTTTTATCCAATGAAATTTTATTTAAATTATTTTCTTTTTCAATTTGAATGTTAGAAATTAACGTTTGATCTTCTGGTAATTTTGCAAATTGAACATTACTGTCTACAGAAGAAATTTTAGCATTTTTATTTACAGTAGACAATTTTTCTTTACTTATTTCAGTGTTACAGATCACGTTTTCCTTATTTTCAATGGCAGCAGGTTTTAGAGAGCACTCATTCAAATCTTTTAACTGTGATTTATCTTGATTTGCAATGCAAAGTACAACTGTTTCCCTTTTTGATTGACTTTTTTTAACTGAAGTTGCAGTACCACTTGCAGATTGTTTATTTTTATGTTCATTTGATTTTCTTCTTTTCTTTTTATAAATTTCTTCTTCTGTTTCACTTGTATCACTTACTTCTCCAAATAAATTCTTAAATACTAATCTCAAATTACCATTTACAGATATCTTTTGCTGATGATTAGTTTTTGATTTTTCAGATATTTTTACTGCTTCTTGAGAATTTTCCAATGAAACCTTTTTTTCTACAGATAGTTGCTTTTCAATATTGCAGTTATGATCAACTTGTGGAATCTCTTGAGGACTTGAGATCTTTACTGGATCAGTATTTGACTCGGATACCAAGTTTTTTAAGTGTGAATTCTTTGGTATATCTATCTTTGAATTCAATTTTGAACAAATACTGCTCTCGTCAGATTCATTACAACTAGAAAAATCAGAAGTGCTACAAATATTAGTTTTAGTCTTTGGTAAAAGTAACTTTGAATTGTCATTTGATGACACTAATTTCAAAGGTTTCTGTTTTTGTACACTACTTTCTAATAAAGAATTAACAGTAATATTTACATTAATATTAACATCAACAGAGTCATCTGTTATTTTTTGTCTTTTGTTTTCTACTTCTGTATCATCTTTCAAGTTTCTTTTTAATTTACTTTTCAAAAATGTACTAAGAGAATTTTCTAAATTATTTCGATTTACAGGCGTATTTACAGGCCTAGTATCATTTAATTCAAGTTCTGGTACAGCCTTGTCTAGGTGAATTTTTAATTTAGAAATACTTTCTGTCGAGTCAGAATTTTTCTTTACTAAATTCTTATTTTCTGCAAAAGTAGGCCTATTTGTAAAACTGCTACTTGTACAGTCTCCATTAGAATGAACATCCACAATTTTTAGAAAATTTTTAGACTTTGCCTGAACACTTTGAGAAGAAGAAATCCTA
The DNA here is from genome assembly GCA_900480045.1 of Eurytoma adleriae. NCBI lineage: Eukaryota > Metazoa > Arthropoda > Insecta > Hymenoptera > Eurytomidae > Eurytoma > Eurytoma adleriae. Next base: position 35,928 of record UXGC01000922.1, read on the forward strand.
TATTCTCCTATACGATCTCTTTTTATCGTTAATTTTAGAGAAGAACTGGTTTCTCCTTTTTTTGGTGATTCATCTGAAAATGATCGAGATCGTTTTGCGTACATGTACTGCTCCTTAACAACAGGTAAGGAATGTCGCTTTTTTAATTTAATACCACTCCTGCGTAATTTACTATCACTGATTTTCAATACTCCAGATGTAAAAAAATTTTGTTCAATATTAAAATTGACTTGTAAACTGCCTGATGGATCTGAATTAAAATTCTTCGAAGTACTTTCTATTCTGCTTACTGCTAATGATGAATCAGAACTATAAGATTCTTTGTAATGATCTTCTTGTGAAACAAGGTCTTCGCAATCATTTGTCTCTTCTACATCACCATCATATGAACATAGTGATCTTTGATCATGACTATCAGAACTATCGTAGTTCTCTACTTGAGGTACATCTTTAATTGACAAATGGTTTTTACTATTTTGCCAATGATAATTCCTAAAAAAAAAAAAATTTTTATTATTTACTTACGTAATATTTTTTTTAATTAAGAATTACTAATTTTTTAATTTTATATTTTTATATTATAAATATTAACTTGTATTTCAATATTTCAATAATTTTCTTGTTCCTTAATAAAAAGAAAAATTTTATGCTAAGTGCACAAAAAAGTAATAATCCTTAAATTAATTTATATTTATAAATAAAATATTAATTGTAGAGAAATTTTGTTCATCAATTGAAAAACCTGATAGCAAAAATTCGTAATTATTTTAAAATTAAAATCTCTAAATTTTTCAAATTTTCTTATCTAGTCTCTCAAAAATACAATAGCATTTTAAAATATTGGATGTTTAGTGTACCTTGATTTTAAAATATAATTGCATTAAATAATTAAATTTAACATAAAATTGTTCTTTTTTATAATCTCCGACTTTGTCTAATAAAATTTATTAAAAATCTATCAATTTATTAATTGAAAAAATTGCATAGTAGCAATTAATAAAGAAGTAAATTTTAAATCCAAACGGGCGAATAAAAAAAACAAAGTGAATCTACAACAAGAACAATTGCAAGTCTGCCAAAAAAAAAGCAAGATGATGCAAGCTCGGCGATTAATTGAAGGGGGGTCGCTATTGTACCTAGCGCGCCAGAACTCGGTGCTCCTCTTAGCGTTAGCGTGTGCCTGCATTAAGCTGCGCAACGAAAGATTGTAGTTGCCGAAGTAGAAGCTGATGCTGGACCAGTTGACGGCGAGGGCGAAGAAGTAGTCCAGCAGCGACAACGTGCGCTCGTACTCGGGCTGTCGGCGCGCGACCAGCCCGTCGAAGCGGCTCTCGTACGGCCTCCACCTCCTGGCCAACTCGATCGATCGCCGCTCCCTCCTCCTATTACAGCCGGTCCATACCGCGGCGAAGCTGGGCTCGCTCCACTGCTCCCGGAAGGCTGCGCCGCCCCCGTCGAATCGCAGCTCCATGCGTTGGGGGACGGCGTCGAAAACGCCGCTCCTCAGGACGGTTGTGAGCCCACCGTTTCTATCGTCGCAGGCGCGCGGAGTCCTCGGTGAGTGCGGCAACGACACCACCGCAAGCTCGCTCGCCGGCGCCGGGTTCGAATCGTCGTTTTTCGCGTGAACCTCCAGCATCTCTGCGTCGTCATTCTCTGCGTTTGAGATCGGAATGTTCCCATTGCAGACGTTCATGTTGCGATGTTCGTAGTTCGAGCAGCCAAGTGCAGTCGTCGGTGTAGGCGGTTGCGACAACGCAGGCGCCGCGTTCGAATCGTCGCTCGTCGCGCGTGCCTCCTCCCGCACCTCTGCGTTGTCATTGCCTACATGTGAGATCGGGCTGCGCCGATTGCAGGCGCGCTGATTCGTCGTTGCAGGTGGCAGCGGCAACGACGTAAGCTCCGCGTTCGAACTGTCGCTTTCCGCGCGTGCCTCCTCCCGCATCTCTGCGTCGTCATTCTCTTCGGTTGAGATCGGTATGTCCTGATTGCAAACGGTTACATTGCGGTGCTCGCAGTTAGCGTAAGCACGCGGAGTGATCGGTGGAGGCGGCATCGATATCGACGGGTTCGAATTGTCGCATATCGCGCGTGCCTCCTCTCGCATCTCTGCTTCCTCAATGTCGTCATTGTCTACGGGCGAGATCGGGCTGCTGCGATTACCGGCGGTGGTCACACTGCGGTGTTCGTAGTCGCACACGTATACAGGCACCAGTTCGTTGCACGCACTAGCCACCGGGGGTAAGGGTGGGTGCGTTCTCTCGGTCTCCTCGTTGGTGGCGATATTACTCGCGTACCTCTGCCTTGACTCGGCATACTCAGTCTCGTCTCGAGTTTCGCTTTCGAGGCGATTCTCCGTATCGTCGAGTTCCTCGGTATCATCCTGCACGCAGGCAGCCGGTGTTGCATTACGATCGCTATCGGCAGCCGCGGCCGTTTGGGGCCGACGTTGACTCAACATTTCCGACTGCACGAGGCAGTCATGGTCTTGCTGCCTGCTCGCGCTTTCTTCCGGAGGGCTGGAGACGTCGGGCACACGGTGCACTGAAACGCTCGTGATCTCGATGTCGTCGTCGTCATCGTCGTCAAGGGTCACCACCTCCAGAACCTCGCGCACTACGTCCACCCGGTATCCTTCGCGCTGCGGCTCGCACGTTGGCTTCACGTCCAGCTCGTCATCGCTGCACAAGTCCACGATATCGATGCTCTCCGGGTCTTCCGCGGGCATGGGCCTGAGCAACCACCGCTCGTCCTTCACGCGGACGGTCATATCACCGCCGCTCAGTCGGCGCTCCCTCGTGTCGCCCGTCTCCGTCGGCTGGTCGAAAACTGCGTCGACGAGCAGTTCGTCGTCGCCCAGCATCGATGTGTCCACGTTCGCGTGGTAGTGGCTCACCGCCGCGCCTTGCTCGTCGCACTCGAACACGTCGTCCCGGTCGGCGTTGTCCGCGTTCATCAGGCTCTCGCCTTCGTCGAGCTGCTGGGCGTCGAGGCGGCCCCGCTCGACGTTGCACTCGTGCGGCCAGATCTCGACCTCGGCGCGCGTCTCGTGCGGCCAGCGCGTGTGGTCGATCACCAGCACGGCGCACGTCTCCTCCTCAGCCGGGGGCAGCAGCTCGTTGTCGACGACGGTCGGCGGCCCGAGGGCCCAGTCCGGGTGGTCGGCGCGCCGGCAGGCCAGCGCCCGCCGGGGGTCGCGCACGTTGGGCAGCCGCAGCGGCCGCAGAATCGGCCTGGCACGTGCCGGCGGCACGACGATGCGCCGAAGTTGACGCCGGTACTCCGCGTCGCTGAGGAGCCCGAGCCGTTGGTCCAGCAGTAGCTGCACAGCGCCCTGGTCGCGCCGCAGGTCATCGACCTTCTGCTGGCTGCGCTGTCGCCGGGGGTCGTCGACGTGCGGGACATCGCGCAGCGGTGGGATTTCGCGCGAGATGAAGTCCGGCGGCAGGCCCGAGATTATCTTCAGCTTGTGCGGGTAGTCGCAGTAGCGGTCGTCATTGTTCACGTCGCCGTTCATTCTTGGGCGTTAAGAGGCTCTCACGTGTTCGAGACTCTCAGATTCTCTCATCGATGCTGATTGTTGTGCGCGCCCACGTCGATTTTTATACGATTCGTCTGGTCGGGGCCGCAGACGTAAACACGGGAAGCAGTTGCGGTGTAAACACGGGACTGGCACTCGCGCGACCACGCACCTTCGGCGAATCCGCGCGTACTGACTGGGATTCTTTCATGGATCGGCCGTGGCGAGGCACGGGTAGACTATTCCGAGACCGACACTGTAGTCTAGTCCCTCCCCTTTTGTTTCTTCTTCACACACTCGCGTTCTTCGCACTATACCGTTGAAGTTTTTTTCGTCTTCGTCGGCTATAAATAGCGTACACGTACGATTGACTCGTCAAGACGGGAATCGACGCCTTGAAGTGAGCTTTAAGTTCCGAGAAGCGCGCACGTGTTGCGCAGTCGACACGCGCCGCTGGCGAACTGAACTGCCCGGCGCGGCGCGCCGCGCCTGTATCCGAAGCGCCGTCGCTCGCTTGACTTCCCCCCCTCCGCAAGAGGGAAGGAGAGAGTTAGTGCGCCACGAAGAAAGGAAAGGAAAACGAGCGGGCCTTTGGCGCGCGCTGCTTTATGGCGGGTCAGCGGAATATTCACCTCGCCGCTCAAAAACTACTTGAAGTACTATTTCGCGCACTTGCGTTGACATATACGCGGTATGGGGAACGAACAAAATTACGAAATCGTAATTTAGTTTTATTATCGCCTTATAGCGCATTTGCGTCATCTCGCTTTAGTTTGAGTGGCAATAATTTAAGTGTCAGAGTTCAAATGTTCTGCCTAAGTATACTTGATTGGGAAAATTCTATTTATATTGACAATATCGCCTTTTAAATAGATTTGTTTATAAATTTGTTTTCTTCATATTCAATCATATCTTACAAAACAATTGTTATTCTAAAAAAGAAAAAGAAAAATCTGACTAGTGTAAATCTGATTGTTATTGGAATTTAGATTGTATAAATTGCACTAATCGATGTTTAAACCGTAAAACATTTAATATTTAATCAATTATTAAAATATTGATTAAATTATCAAAACAATGAAGTGACAGTGAGTCAAGAAGATAACAAAACACATTAGATCGCGAGAAAAAAAAGGAGAGACCCACACCCAAGTAAAAAAAAATGCGCAAGCGACAACAGATATGAACTTCCTCATTTTTCCTTTTTTTTCTCGTCGTCAGTACTGCAAAATTTTATTTAAAATTAGGCTATTGCATATTCAAATATTTTACGCATTGAAATTTTTTTTAAATTTATATACAGTTACAACACTTAACGCACATGATTAGTGCAAATACTTATCAACACTTGATGAAGTCATGCTTAAAAGTGCACTGATAATAAATTATCTATGCTTTTATCTGTAGATAAATCCCGAATGATCAAATCAATCACTTATTAAATGTATAGTTTAATTACTTAAAACAGATTTTACATTTAGTGTATTAATTAAATTTTTTTTTAAAACGATCAACCCTCGGTAGTTTTTTTCCTTCTTAAAATTAATACATTCAAAAACATGTAATAAACGAGCAAATTCTCTGAATGCGTCGCAAACATTGAAACCATTGTGCCCGCAGGTTGCAATAAGTCCGTGGTTTCCTGCACAACGATGGCATTTTGTACTATGCACTGCAGGGTGCTTGTCGGGTGACTTCCCTCCTACACATTATTGCGGATGCATTCATCCGAAATAAATACGAGTTTCGTCCTTGACACCTACTCAATGTGCTTAGCATAAAAATGGTAAAACTTTCCAACCAACATAAGACTTTGAGTGATTTATAGTCAGCAAGAATTTAGAATGAGCACTTTTTTTTGTATTAAAATTCGGTATTGAAATTTAAATTGTGGTTTATCTATTTTAAAAATAATTTTAAAAACAAACTTTGAATTATAACAACTACAAAATAAGTTTAGTGGAGTAAGTAAAATATTACTCTACTAAACTGTTATTTACTTATTTAAATACCGGATATAAAAACTTACATTTGCATTCTTGATAACACAACACGTGGTCTCTTCATAATCTGAATGATTCCTTTTCTAACATTATCTTTGCAAAGTCCCGACGATTGCAATTGATTTTTAATCTGAAAACAATTAAAATCGTTAATTTTTTATAATTACACATAGAGCGTTTACGTAGTGAATAGCATTTAAATTTTTGAAAGTTTAAAATAATATTTCTTATTTGTTTACGAAGTTTTCCGCTATTCTCAATATGCAGTAACTACTTGTCGGAAATAACAGATTGAGATAAACACCCTGCGAAGAAATTGCTTGCGTCGGATGGGTCCAAGATTTAATAACAATTGTCGTAGGTCAAGGTTATTCAAGTTTTCAAACATTTTTTTATACTTGTTTTCTTGGTAGTGCTGCATACTTTAAAGGCGGCACTGTAAACGTATTTTTTTACCGGAAATAAACTCAGAAGGATCTTTTAACCCTCAGCTTTGTATTCTTTGACTTATAAACTGCGAAATGACGCTAAACGCGCTTTAAGAAATGAATGAGTTATTGTGCACGCGTTGGTACAGAACCGAAACAAATGCAAGTCATTGAACTCGAAGTGAAGCGCGGCTCGCTTCTAGATGTATACATAAATTGCAAAATTTATTTTCGCTTGCTTTGTTTTGAACCAATTTTTAGTCGAAATTTTACTACGCGGGAAAAAAACAAAATTTAAATGTGTAGTTTAGTCACGGATCCGAAAAAATATAACAAATGTGCATAGAAGGAAATGCATAATGAGGAAGGTAAACTAAGAAAAAATGCATTAAAAAAAGTTGCAAAGAATAGACGTGAATACAACATAATTGTTTATTGCAAAGAAGAATTTAATGCGATAAAAGAATATTGCTTTTATATTTGAAAAAAAATTGCAACGTAAAAAATATAAATTTAAATAAAGAAAAGTTCTGAAAGCTATGATTTCTAAATTCTGAGTGAAAAGCAATTGGAAAGTTGTAAAAGCAAATATTTATATACATTTTCATTACTCCAGTTATTTGAAACGAATCCTTTTTGTATCCAAGCAAAAAATACGAAATTTGCCGAGAAGTGTAAACATAAACCGACGCGATATTAAATCTGTTCTCCGAACTGAATGTTTGATCGTTTGCAAAAATTAAAATAAACCGCGAAACCGTGAATGCATTTCACAAAGACTCGAGGAAAAAAATTAGCAAATTTTAGAATGCAATATTAGATTTCGTTATTATTTAATTTTTAAAAAGTTGCACAATGAAAAAATTTAAAGCTTGTAATTCATTCATATATGAAAAAGCTCACATCGACTTTGCTCACAATCGATTTCATTTGAATAGAGAACTGATATTCTAATGTTTAAATTATATAAAAAATGGCAAACAAAAACTAATTTTAGTTTCAAGAGCCCTTTATTAAATTATTAATAAAAATAATTTAAATCTAAAAGCAAATAGAAATATTACAATCATTGAATTCTATTTAATATTATAAATATTGCTTTACTGAATTGAAAAAAGATATTACGTCAAATAATTAAATGTTGAATATAAAAATTGTAATAAATTTGTAAAAGAAGGGCCAATTTATTTATAACATTGAATCATTATTGAAGACATGAAAAAATTTAGTTAAAAAATTAATATTTAGCATAAGATAAAATTCCAAATAATAATAAAAGTAAAGAAAAATGTAAAGATTTTTTGTTAAAAAATAAAAAAAATTTTTGTTCCAGGTAAAAAAATATATATGCACAGGAGTAAATAAATAATGAATCAAATAGCATGCAAATTGTCACCCAAGTCGAAAACTCGCTGACAATTTAAATACGATTTAAGACATTTTTTACTTTTATTCCCCAGATACGTAATATACTCATTTTTTAATAGCTACCATTTATACACAATGGCTGCGTTAAATTTACAAGGAGACAGTAGGCGAAAGTTAAATTCTGTGGGAAGCAAAGAAATTGGAGTACCCCTCTCGTGTAACCAGAGCTGTATGTATATATGTGTGCATAATTCGCATATACACGTCTCGCAGCTACAAGTGAGAGATCGCCAAATTCCTTTGTTTCTCTGTATGCGAATTTGACTCTTCGTGTCACCTAAATTAAGCACAGTCATAATGATAAATAGTAGTGGAGATAAGTTGCTGAAAATGTCCAATTGAAAACAATTCATTTAATTAAATGTACATAAAACTGTATTAAAATGTAATTAAAGCCAATTAAATATGTTTTAGTGCACGTTTAATGGAATGATTCGTTTCCAATTGGACATATCTAGCAACTGAGTGTTGGTGAGGCTGCTGCTTCGAATTACGCATCTTATGCATCTCAGGGGCAGCTCAAGCCCTAATCACTGCAAATTGTCCGATTCCGATTTTTTGGCACAATTAAACAAATCATGAAATTGCTAATGTCGCGTATATACCGATTTCCTAATTCGTTCAATTGATGTATATATACATATAGCTAAAGAGTAACTCCTTCGAAAAGTAAACATAACCTTGGAAATTTAATGCATAAAAGTTATTTCTTTTTACGAATAACTATATATATTCCGAGTGTCAACATTAGAGATAGTAAAGCCAGCTGTTTTTTCACAACATAAACAATACTACATTTTCAATGTCGGAGCGCACGATCCGGCAAAAGGCTTAACGAATCACGTCGCGAAGTATTTACAAAAAAAATGAATATACAAAGGAATGTGCCACTAGGGCGCGCAGCGATAACAGGCACGCGCACGTGAAAAAATGTATAGAAGAAATAATTAGAGCACTGTATATACTGTGTAGATAGCCCGTAGATGGGGACTGCCTGTACCTTTTCCTTGGACTCATTTAAAATACGTCTGTCTTCCCTCCTCTTCTTCTGCACCTTCTTGGCCTTGCATAAGCAATAAATGCAAACGAACTTGCACGTCGCGAGAAAGGGTGTCCTCCTCGCAATCGCGGCGTCGACCCGCTGGAGCTTGCGTCGAAAGGGCTGGCGATGCTTGCCGAATGGATCGCCGCAGTGCTGTTGGGAGA
>UXGC01000923.1:0-44415 GCA_900480045.1 Eurytoma adleriae
AGCGAGGCCGAAAGGACAACCTTCGCGATCGGGCGCCGGGAGCGAAAGTGGTACTTTCGGCCCGCTAGGCAAAAAACCTTTTTTATATTTAACGTTGTTCTGTATGATTGAATTCAAATGAGTGTCAGTTGATTGTCGGTTCTTCAACGACTGTTCTGCTTTTAGAAAGAGCAGTCTTCGAAGAATCGGACGGAAAAATATTTTTCTTTTCAATCACTAGAGGGAGGCTTCACCTCCACTAGTAAATTTGCAGTTTAATCTTTATGATTAGACCTCTTCCTCCCGGTTTCCTTGCGTGTCTGCGATTAGGGTTTTCGGTGTCAGAAACACACTATATTTTACCCCTGCTCTCATAAAAAATAGTTCACATGTATGGTTGTAAGAGTCTGTCACACTACAGATCACCTATTAATAGTAATAGTTATTAGAAGTTTATTTTTTTAGCCTTAACTCTAAAATGTATGTCACTTTTTACGGTATTTTACTGTTCAACATCTTAAAAGAAACAAAAATTAAAAATATAGATTTTTTTTTGCATTCTCACAAATGAATTTGTCTTTGCTGTAAAAGCAAAAGTATGTCAGTGCCTCGGTAGCGCGCACGTTTCCGATAAAAATGAAAGATTGGTGAAATAGTACGGGCGATGCCGGCAACAGCCTCAATGTCCAGTAGCACGATCCATATTCTCGGTCAATTAATGATGCATGTCAGTGCAAAAAAGTAATCAAAAGAAAATAAACAAAAACTACCGGAGTCATTATTGCCCGGCTCCGTCCTGGCGTACATCCGCATCGGAAGTGCAATAGCGGCATAATGCGCGCGGCTACTTTTTTCTCCCCCTTATCCCTCTCCCTCTCAAAGTCCATTATAAAAGCAACTCCGAAAAAGCTGCTCCGGGTCATCGTTTCTTTTCGCACTCCGGATATCACGAGGCGCTCGCCTATTGTTATTTACGTTGCGTGCAATGAATAACAATGAGCTTGCCTCTATAAATCCGCGCCCCCCCCCCCTGGTCGACAATAGCCCGGCGCGTTTATTCCCATACGCGAACACGCGTTTTACGTTTGTCAGCCGATGCTAAAGGAGAGCGCCTGGCGAAAAAGCGAGGTGGGGACGGGTCCGCAGTATATCTGCGTTAGGAGGCGGAGCGGGGTCGAGAGCTGCAGAGAGATCGGACGGCTTGTTTTCCTTTCGCGTCTCGCGAATTTACGGCCGCGCGCGCGATGAAACGCGCCAGATAGCGCCGCGAACTTTCAGCGCGCTCTCGCAATTACCGCGATTGAGCCGACTCCTCGTTTTTGTCGGGCTCGCTCGTGCGAGAGCTAACTTTATTTGGACGTGTACGCGACTGTCATTATGTTAAAGCCCAGCCGAGCATTCCTATGCGCGGGACCGTTTAAGGCACGACCGGACAAATCGCTCTGTCGCTCCGCCGCGAGCGATCGCCGCCAAATTGGTCAGCGCTTTCCTCTTTTTTTGTCGCTTTTCCCTCCTCCGCTCGCTCGTGCGTGCTCAAACAGACGCTCGAAAAATTTCATTAATTTGTATGTTGCATGCAACAGCGCGGCGGCGCGTTCTTCGCACATTCTTGGAGCGCCGCGCGCCTAGCGTCGTTGTACGCTCGCGTAACGGCGGCGGCGCTGCTGCTTATATGAGTAATACTAACGCGGGGCTTCCCCGGCGAAATGCGCCGAAGACGTGTTCGCATACTGGCGCTGCAGCGCCTTTGGCCGCACGGCCCGCGCCGACACTCTCCCCCCCAGCCTTATCACAATCGCGCCGTCTTTGCTTCCCTTCACCCCCGTACTCGGCGATCCTTTCACCTTGTAACATCCGATAAGATGGCGAGAGTGCTATATATATACATATAGCATTCATATATATATATGTATATAGTATATATGTATTGCCAGCGACCGACCGAAAGTTATACGTCGGTACGTAGAACGCTTATGACTTTATCGTTTTCGAGGCGAGTTATTGCCTCTCGCGCACGACCGAGAGTCGGGATCTCGAGCACACAATGTTTTTCCGCGGAAAAATTTTATGGATTCCGTGGAGTCCCGGACTCATTGCATAAGTGACGCGCTTAAGTGCACATTTTACTGAGTTGTTTATTGGCCTCGGCGAACGTTAATCATAAAATTATCGTCGACCTCTTTTACCTTTTGTATTGATTTGCGACGTCGCGTTTTTAATAACGCTACAAGGGAGCAATAAAACGAGATAATGGAAAATAGTTCACTTTTTTTGAGCTCATCATTTTTTAACGAATTCAAGGGCATCTTATTGCTAGGATATTGTAATGTAATACTTAGATACTAAATTATTAATAGTTGCCAATGATTATTTATTGGAACAATACTTATTAGGGAATGCCATTGTTTGTTAAATTTTTTTTAGGGTAAAGTGGGCATTTTACCGATAGTCATTCAGCTTCTTAGAAAAGCTAATGCAGATAATTTAATCAAATATATTCCTTGAATACTTCCAAAATATTTTCGTTATTACATTAATACGCAGAAACTATTTGTAATTCTCTCAAATGGGTTTATTCGTGAAGTTTTCCCTTTTCCCCAGGCCGGGGTTATCTGAAAACTGTGGGGAATCCGACCAGCTTATCAGTTTTCGGCGAAGTCAATGTACCTTCAATGGAGGCTCGGTTCGCTAGCTTAAATTTATATTGAAATGTTAATATCTGTAGTGCTAATATCTATAAATTAATAAAAAATATTTATATATTAAATCCTGAAATTAATAGTACGCATAACATACATAAAATTGCTTTAAAAAGGTAGATATGCGAAAAAGGTAAACGTTTCCGTCACGACATCTTCGCTTATAAATCACGACCAAACAAAGGGTTTGGTAGAAATTCATGACCGAGGCGATGCTCGCGAAAATACACACGATACACGTGTATCCCAGTTGTTAAGCCGGGACATGGAAAAATGCGAGCCACACGCCCGCGGTGCCTCAACCTCGGGTAATTTATAATCGGCGCGAAACAAAAGCCTGCAAGATGAGACATCTCGGCTGCTGTTTTAGCGAAGAGCGAAAAGAGGACGAGCGAATCGGGATAAGTGCTTCGCGCGAATCTAGTCGTACTAATTGTAAGTCGTACTTCCACGTAGGTCGAATATTCGTCAATTAAGCAACGGTGGGGCGCATTACATTATTACTGTCAATCGCAAGGAGAAGAGGAGGGATGAACAATGCTGTCGCAGGCAACAATGCATAATGCAAGCTCTCCGGTGCTACACTGTCTCTGACCTCGCCCCCTTTTAACCCCCCGCCCATCGTACCATTGACTCCCCCTCCCCCTGCCAAAGCCTTTCCTGCTCCCCCACCCAACCCTATCCGCTCTTGTTGCAAACAATGCTTCCGATGCCGCAGCTCGCGCGGTAAACGCCGTCGCATAATGTGCCCCATTGTGAAAACGAGTTAATTTATACCGAATTGTTCGCCGCGGCCTACGCGGCACCGTGAACCTCGAATAGAGTGAGGGAGCAAACGACAGCATTGGAAGACAGTGTTGCTCCTTCGGGTGAACGATTTTCCTTCTCTTTCATCACTCGGTCCTCTTCTGGGAAATTTTCGTGTAAAACACAAATAAATTGGCGTAATTGATTTCCTGGATTTTATATCTACTTTTCCCTGAAAACAAATGCTGGAAAGTTGTTCATCAAAGTTAAAAATCCATCTTAACATTGGTTATGGTACACACTAAAACATGGAATCTAATTCTTAAAATAATGTAGGACATTTTTGGAAACTCGCGAAATGAAATACAAGGTGAAGTATACAGTATGCAAGATTATATTTAACTAAATAAGTAAAAGTATCAACGCATCGTCTTCACACTTCAAACACCTCTGAACTTTTTCCCGGGTTAACCCTCTCAGACGACGCATCAACCCTTGCTTGCTTTCCCCTTTCCGTTTTTCACTCTCGGGATTTTTTGATATTCCTTTTCTTTGTCTCTTCACTACCACAGTAATAAATAAAATAACTTAAAAATTTAATGGTTATCTTCTTTTGATAATTTTTTAATATTGCAGGACTCTCCTTAAGCATCTGTTACAATAATCCTTTGAATAATTATTTAAATATCAACTCGAATTTATGTAATCGTTTTCAGAAATATTAAAATCTGTACGATGCTATTTAATTGCCACAAACTTTAATAGGCAATTTGCAAACTTTAATTAGGGTATGAAACGCGGATAAAGAAAGGAGAAATGCAAACCACGAATAAACTATAGGACGCGGGACTTCGGAGGCAGAAGCGAAAGCATCAGGAAGTAGCAGTGTGGTTTCGAGCTTAACCGGAAGCAAAAGAAACACACTGACTTGACGGATGAAAATCCAGAAACCCTAGAAAGAGGAAATAGACAGAAGTAGAGAAATAAAGAGATGGCAACTCTTCCTTGATAATAACTCCTGGCCGTAACGCCACTAGTGCGACTATACAATTAGCGGTTAGCCGGCTGTTTGTACGCTGAGCACGTTTGCGCGGACGCTTCATAAAGCGCATCCTCGAGACTCTAAGGAAGCGATCGCCGCTATATCCGCTCTATGAAAATTCTTTCGCATGCAGAATCTTCTTTTCCCTCTTAAGAGTCTTATTTTTCTTTTCTTAATACTTCCTTATTGTTCCGGCTGCGTTTGTGCAGGAAAATTACATTATAGATACTCTCTCGAAAGGGAATTGTAAGGTTCAACAAGAAATCACTTCTCTGATTCGGCAAAGTTAGTCTTCCACTGAAATAATCACGTAGTCAGTTGTAATTCTGGTACAAGTCGCTTGAAGAGCAACTCCCGTACATTATTTAAATTACCTTGCAGCGGAGTTTCATGTAGGTTTTGAGGTTAATGAAAAGTTTGTCGAATGCTGAGGTGTCTGTGCTCCTAGCTTTGCATGCGCTTAGTTGCTTTTGTATACAAAACTAGTGCATCTAAGACAGACCAAAGACCTGGCACCTTTATGCTAGGAATCCAGCACGGTATAGAAGTCGCGATGAAAACGTAAATGCGGAGAATATGATCCGAGTTCCCTACGAGGGCTACGCACTAGGAGAAATCAACTAAGAAATCAGTGTAGAAATCCCAGACTTTTTGGGTAACCATGGGATAGAAAAATACTTTGGAAATAATAAAAATTACTGAAAACCACTGATCATTAAAAATCGTTGCAAATCAATGAAATCCTTGGAATTAAAGAAATTTGCTGAAAGTCACTCGAAACCATTTGTAATTACTGAAAATAATTGGAAATATTTGAAAACTGATGGCATACTTTGGTAGCTGCTGAAATTGTAGAAAACAATTGGAAATCTCTTCGAAGTCATTGTAAACCTTTCGGTAATCTTTTTGAAAATCAACAAATTCTTTCAGAAATCTTATAGAACTCTTTTAATGTCTGGAAATTTTTTAATATATTTAGAAATCTTTTAGCGATTTCTCGAGTGCGCTCCCTTGCTTCGGTACAATTGTTAAAAAATAAATAGCACGTGGAAAAATTGTAAATAATGTTTTAACTCGTTAGTACTTGTTTTAACGAGTAAATTTCTTAAATGTCTACAGTAAAGTCATAACCGTCTTAGTTAAATGATAAAAGAGCTGCGAACGCGACCCGAGCGGATAATTAAAAAGCTCAAGTAAATGTCTTTAATAACGTACTCCGAAGTACTCGTGGCTTCTTGCGAGTACGATGGGCGTGGAATGCGTTGGACTCATTTTCTCAGAAAATGTTTGCAGGAAACAAGCGAACCGTGAGGTCCTTAAAAAATAACGAGGGAATAATTATGCTTAGTCATGGCGAGAAAGGGGTTATGCTCTCGCGCTCGATTTTTCGAGGCGAGTTCTCAAGTTCAACCGTGCGCACTCCTTAGAAAATCGTACGCATGTCAGGATTGTTCGACGGCTGGGTAACTCGTAATTATCGCGGGAAGTACGCGCGATTACATCATTGCAATAAAGTACGCCACGTCTCGCGCAGCAACGGTCGAGCAATTAATTTAGCCGTGAGATTCTCGCTAGCGAATGAAGCTGCGGCTTCTTTTCCTTTTTTTTTCCTATTACAACTTTAATTTTTCTTTTCTCCTCTCGATTCTTAACTTCCTTTTTCAGTCCGCGTTGTACTTTTAATTCTGCGCTCTTGAACCTTTCCGTAAGAGCGACAGGGTGCAGTAGGAAAAAAAAGATCGAAGAGCCTTCGCCGAAGTCTAAGAAATTCGTTTTCTTGATGAATCCTTGCTATAGAGATGTTTGCTTGATTGATCCGTATTGTTCAAGATGTACGCTCTCCTCCAGAATTCTTATCCCTTTTTAATTATACCGCACTATTTGCAAAATTTAATTACTATTTACTTTGATTTTCATAAAATGCATTTAAGTGTACATTGGAAAGTTCTGTAAATTTTAATATTAGGCGATGTCTACAAAATTAATAGTACTACCAGTTATGTATTATTTAGGACGGACCTAGCTAGTAGAAATTCCTATTGAATTTATTAAATAGCCTCTAATTATTGAATGTAAAAATGTTTAATAACGCGTTTTCTTCGAAATAGCGATATAAATAATAATATTACGGTTACTTAGCGGCTATCGTGCGAAGGAACGAGGACCTGGGTCGACTGGTCAATGCCAAAACTGGCCAATGCCAAACCTCTACACCTAAGCACAAACCAGTAATCCCATTCATCACAACCCAATTATCGCATCCATTCCAACGTAATAACCCTATTCAGTCTCATTAAATAACCCCATCATCCACCTGCACACGCACAAGCTGGCTGTTTATTCCCTTTGAGTACTAAAGAAGCACATCCCTATTCCTTAATAACCGATTTTTCCCTCACAGGGATCGTCCAGTATATAAGTTATGTTTTCTTTTCCAAGTTCGAACGCTTTCAGCTTTAGAAGAAATCGATTGTTTTTGTGACATAGGGCGTGTACGTGGGTGGATTGAGTCGAATGTCTGAACGTCCAACATTCGCCGGTGATCTTTAAGTTATTATATGCCCCTTGGTCCACCTCAAGGTCGTCGCTCTCTGCACAAAAGGACCTGACCCTTCGTCGGCTCGGCTAGTCAGCCAGTTCCGGGCTGGTTCGAATTCGGGGCAAGGTAGGACACTGAAAGAGAACGGCACTTTATTTAATGCTAGAACCGCACGCGGGCGGCAGTCAACGTCGTTAGTCTCCCGCGCGAGGTAGGCGAGCGGGGGAGACGCACACTTTTTATGGCTGTTTGCCGTCGCGTATCACGTCGCGGAAAGAAAGAAGAGATACCGATTCGTAGAGTTGGCTTGCTCCTCGAGGTCGGCTGGGCCGGTCGGGCTGCTCTCCGCGCTGCTGCTGACGGCTGGACTGCCGTGGAGTCGGTACGGCGGGCTCTCGGCGGCGGAAATGTGCCACTTGGTTCTGGCGGCTAGTCGGCCGTCGCCGCCGATGATGGTGCAGTCCGGCCTACCTGCGGGCGCGGCTTGGCGTGTTGACTCCGCTGGTGGTCGGGAGGAGAGAGAGAGAGAGCTTCCGCTCACGCGTAGCTTCGCTCCTTGTGGGGTGCCATCCCCACTCTGCGACTTTTCGGCGCTAGGACCCGCGCCGCTCGCTTATCGCAGCGAGGCGCGACTATCCTTTTCTCTCTTGCTAATTGTGCTTCAAAAGAGGTCTTATACTCGTTACCGGGTATGTTCACGTGTACGTGCATCTCCTGACGTTTCCTTACCTTCCGCGGCTAATGTGACGCAATATTTACATCACATTGGAATAGAAAATTAAAGATAAAAGTCTTCTTCTCTATTGCTTAAAAGATTTTGTCAATTTTGAATTAATTTTAACTTACATATTTATTTCAATTGAACGTAAAAAATATAATATAATTCAGATAGAAAAATATAAATGAAAAAGAAGTATATATCAGAATTAAAAAAAGCAGCTAGTAAAAGCCAATTTATCTCCAGCAATTAATAATTTAACACTGTGGGAGCGAAAGCACCGCCGGTCGGCGAATACCTCGAGCGGGCTCTTTGGGCTTTTTCGTGCACAAGCCGCCTCGTCGTGAATCGAGAAGTAATTTTCGTTTCGCGCAATCAAGCCCTCGGCACCGCCTGGCCGTATATAGCTCGGCGCTTGCAATTGTGTGCGCGTACGTGTGCGGGCTCGCGCGACTCACCGGTCCATTGGGATTCGTTCGACATGATCTTCGGGTCCGGTCCCGCGCGCTTGTCGACAAAAAACCCGGCAGATTTGTCAACGAGTCGATTTGTCGGAGGAGACGTCGGCCGGCGAACGCCGCGCCGCCGCCGTGTCGGCGATTCTCGCCGCGTTCCCTCGCGTTTTTTCTCTCGGCCGCCGCCAAGAATGTCGCCAGTGGGCCCCCGCGGGGACAAAAAAGAGACCGGGCGCTCGCCGACTTTGGATTGCGTGCGCGCAATCATTCTGCAAAATTTACGCTTTTTCGATGGCTGTCCATGCATGAAAGTCTGCATTCGAATTCACTTATAATGGAGTTGCCAGGTACGGTAAGCCCGTTACTGCACTTAATTCTGGTATTGGATAAATTTACCTATAACTTCAACATTGTAAAGAGCGAATAACACTGTTGTACTTTATTGCTCAGTCCATTATTCTTTTAAGTGCGTTGGTATGGTTTTGTAATAAAACTGTGTAATTTGGTGAATTGGTAATTAATGTCATTTGACGTTATTATCACGTCAAATGTTATTAGATTTATAGTTCAGAGAAATTATTAAATTGTTTAAAGTTAGAGAATGTAGGCATGAATTGTTGCATTTGACGGCAGTTTTAATTGTAACGATAGTTGATTTTAATTAAATGCAACGATTTCGATCTATTGAATTAGCAGTAAATCACGTTTCAGTAAATGCTATTGTAAACACCGTTATTATGGTTAGTTGTCTGAAGTAAGTACGTGTCGCTCATGTGAATTAATTTTACAAAACAAAGGGCGTAGGTTACGTAACTACTTAATCGCAGCATATTTCATTGGCGAAATTTCATTATAGTATAAAGTAAGTGTTTTATCATTCGATAAGTAAGCAAAAGAAAATTACTGTGCGTCAGTTGCACGATTAGTAAATGTGTATATAAATTCGAAAAGTACTTGTAAATGAATGAAATAAGAGTGGAAAGTAAGAGGGTACGAAAAAAGTATTTAATAGAAAGTAAAGTGCATAAGCTTGGAAGATTTTTTCTGCACGACCAGCCCTCGAGAAAGGCAAAATGCTTTTATTCAATATTTTACGATATAAAGTTAGGATCGAGTTCAGGGCCGAGTGCGCGCAGCTGACGAGCCGCAGAAAAACCGTACTCTTTACTTAGCTCTTCCACGCGCTACCGTGAAACTTCCTTCGTCGAATAGATAATATCGAAACAGGCCGTTTCTTGTCCTCCTCCTAAAGCCGTGCTCTTCTACGTAGTAAGATTTAAGCTTAATATTAAAATTCTTGTTATTCAGCAATGCTCACCTTTAAAATACCAAAACTTTTGAAACTAACCGATAATAAACAGCGGCTGATAATATAGTCCTAGCAAAATTTTTGTTTGAAATCGAATGCATTAACAAGAGCGTTTTATTAATAATTGATCGCTTGAACCAATAGATTCGTTAATGTGACGCTAACAGCTCTCTCCTCTGGTGGGTAGGACCATAGGGAGCCTAGGCGTGATCTGAATCGTCAATTCGTTGCCCTCTGCAACCCCGTGTCCGATGAGGCACGTAGCAGCGACCTAAGACTTTGGTATTGCTGCGACACTTCCTTTCTCTCTCTCTCTCTCTCTCTCTCTCTCTCTCTCTCTTTCTCGCTTACTCGCTCGCTCTACCGCGACGTAGCCGCGCAGTTATTTGGACATTTCCGTGGGAAAGCGACTGTTGCCCCCCTACGAGCAAGCAAGCGAAACGGCGACAAACCATGTTGTCGTTCGCCAATTGGAAACCGACCAGACGCTTCTTCTTGTAAGCTTTCCTCTCTCTATCTCTCTCTGTTGCTCTGGCCGACACATTTTTATTGAGATAAAAAGCTATTCACAATTTTTATGGAAAAGTTGTTTAGGCATCGGATCTGGATTACAGTTACGAATTATTGTTGCAGGGAAGTTCTTTAGCTTCGAGTTCGTGTATACCGATAATTCTTATCTGAGTGAATTCGAATGCACGATACTGATAATTTTTAGTCTTGAACGACTCATACTTTTTACTTTTTTGTTTTTTTTAGTTGTTTTAACAAAGCTCATTACTGTTTCGAAGGGATTACTACTTCTGTTTAAGAGAAGTCTGGTACGAGTGAGTTTGAAACGCAAACGAAGCGCTTAACTAACGACAAAAAGCAAACTTACAATCCTGAAGCTTTGGATAAAAAAAAATCGTTTTCATGAAAGTTTCCGGGCGATTCTATATTACACTCCCTCAATTCGTCTTAGCGATTATCGCTCCGAAAAAGCAAAGCGAGCGGCCGTTTATTTAAGCTTTCATAATAGAATCATCACGATGTCGCTCGGTGGGAGGGTGAATGTGTGGCACCGAAGGGTGTCTACCCCTTCCCAATATCTAAAAATCGTCCTATAAATTTCGAACCCCCTGATGTTCGCGTAATCGCCGGGTCCAGTCGCACGCGATACAGCTATAGGTAGAGACGATGGGCACAATATATCTCCCTCTCTCGCTCTCTATCTTTCTCTCTCTCTTTCTCTTTACCTTTCTCGCGTGTGTACGCGCAACCTCGAGGCGCGGAAAATAATGGGCACCCCGTGTGCGACCCTTGTTTCCCAGACGTTACTCCTACCCCCGCATAGTTTCTCGTCCGCGAGAAATCCTCCTCTCTTGCCGCTTGTGTCTCGTATAATTCTTCGACGGAGTTCGTGCCAGAATTTCCGGTACATCTACGCCACCGGACCCGGACCCAATCGGTAGGTCCGACCTATTGTCGAGCGAAAATCAGTACCGCGGCAAAGACAAGTAGCTGTAAAAATTAATAGATCCCCAGCTCTATTCGAATTCAATCGTGGATTACGGAAGGGGTCCTTATAGTTTAGGATATTCTTTTCGATCCCTTTTATCGGGAATCACGAATTACGAGGAGAGCGTTGAAGAGAAGTGAGGCCGCAAGAGGCATGAAATTTAACGAGAGGGTGCAGCAATCCGGAGTGGGGTTGGCTAGCGATTTCTTCGACTATCATTCGCGACACGCGGCTACCGCGCCGTCATCGTAACCCAATCCTTTCCTCGGTGTGTGTAAGAGCCGAACTTTCGGCCAGTTGCCGACTGGAAAGTGTAGGTATGGGTGTTCGTTCGCTCCGCCGTGAGAGTCCCGCGAATACTTAAAGGGAACGAGGACCGGGCGGGCAGAACAGGGAGGGAGGAACGGAGAGCGGAAAATAGTGCGGGTACAATTCAGGGATTTAAGACGACTATTATTTCCAGCTCTGGACTCGGGGCTTGACTTTATATATACGACCGTTCTCTCGGCTTCGTCTCTTTTCTTTGGCGTTGCCCGACGGCTCTGCTCGGCGATTCGAGTCAGCCGCGCGGCGAATTCCTCGCCCCCGCATTGTGCAGTCACCAGCCGACGCTGTCTCACGGCGCGGCGCACGTGGGAACCGTTCGCCGTCGGAAAGTTCGCGGGCCGCACTTAACAATTCCGATTAAGATTATCCCGAAATTTCTAGCGACGCGCCTGGGCTTGTCGTCCCGCGATGCCTAGAAAAATAAGGTTATTAAACTTTGCCGTCGGCGGATTTTCGCCGCGTTTGTTTTCCGAATTGAATTTTCCGGAGACGTGTGCGCCTTCCCCTTTTCCTTCGAGCAGCAGACGGAGGATAATGCGTTAAACTAACACTCGCGCGAGAACGTCGACTTTCAAATTCAGAATCGCGGATTTGATCCGGGAGGAACCTAGGACAAACTGTCAAATTTACAAGACTACATATTTCAACGTCGACGTCTTCTTTATTTCTGCAATTTTTATTTTGAAAGAAGATTATATAGACTTCCTCCAAAAAATTTTAAAATATATGATCTTTCGCGAAAATGTTATCTCAAAAGTTCGCTCTTAGTTTTTTGCTTACATGCCTGGGTATTATCGCCATAAAATCACAGGGTATACGAAAATCTGAAAAGAGCAAGAATCTTTTAGTAAGAATTTTAATATTTTATAACTGGAGAACGAAAAATATTCTTCATAAAAAATAAAAACTGTACTTTGAGATTTTCTTCCGAACGGTAGATATTGCCAGTCATTGATGTAAAAATCCAAAGGCGCTTCCTGAAAAATCATAGAAATATCAAAGTTTTCCCGTAAAATCGGGAAAATTCAAAGCTACGGGAGTTCGTAAG
Source organism: Eurytoma adleriae (assembly GCA_900480045.1). NCBI lineage: Eukaryota > Metazoa > Arthropoda > Insecta > Hymenoptera > Eurytomidae > Eurytoma > Eurytoma adleriae. The sequence continues at coordinate 12,362 of UXGC01000923.1, forward strand.
AAAGAGTCGTGGAAGAAAACCACCTCTAAAACGATATCGAACCTCCCGAATGGCTGACTGTAAAAAGTTTTTTTGCATCCACCCATATAAATATTTACCGTACAAGCGAAAAAACATTGTCCCGAAAAATTTCGCAACCCAAATTCCTCGCCGGTCCATTTATACCGTTAAACTTTTGTGGCATTTTTAATTTTAAGCACCCGATTGGTGTTAAAGCAGTTTCTCATAAAAATTACACAGCGCTCTTCTCGCCCAGCCGAGAAAAAATTTTAATCTGTATAATTTTAGGGCCTGCCGTTGGCTTTTAATCGACCGCTTTTTCTCGGCATTAAAAATTCCAGGCCGTGGCCGCTGCCTCTACTCCCGTGGAGCGCCGCGCGTGAGGTCATCGGAGTGCACATACCTCCCGGACGGTCTTCAGTTATTTGTTTTTAATTTTCCATGAAATTAAAGGAGGTGTACAAGACTGAGAAAGACGGAGGAGCAAGACGTTGATTTCAATTTCCGTCGGTCGATGGCCGTCGACAAGGGCCGATGGGGTGTGGTCGGTCGCGCGAGAAAGGCAGCCGACCTGATAAATATTTATACCGGGAGAGTCTTTCTGCGATGGAAGAGTTCGCAGTGAGGCAAAAGGGACGCGACGTTAATTATTCACGGCGCGTCGGTCCAAGTCGCGGTAGCCGCGAAGCCGATAAGTAACGCGCGACGCACTCTTAATGATGGCTAAAGGTGCCGCTTCGTCGTTATTCTTCTAGCTTTCGGGTAACTGTTATGTTTTGAGTGAAAATTGGTACGATAAATAAAAGGCTTGATTAGTCCAACGAGTTTATGCTGCATAGTAAACCACGTCTATTTGTCTGACTCCTAGTCCTTTCTTCCTTGTCCCAACCATGTTTCAACATAGGCGATTAAGGCGGTGTCTCCTTTTAAATGCACGAAATTTGAAAGCAATTTCATCTTTTTTTCAAATCTTTTATATCAACTACACCTTCTTTCGACTTTTGTGTGCGAATTTCCATGGACGCAGGAGGAGGTGGAGTAGGTCGTGACGAACAAGGTGGTCCGTTCTATATACGGGGGGTACGGTGGTTCTTTTTTCGTTTATGTGGGTCAAGCTTTCTTTGAGATTAATAATTTTGCGGGGGGCTTTGTGTGTCGCTCGAGCTCTAAAGTTGGGATTTTTTTATTACAAAGGATACGCGCTCTGCGTGGTTTAGAGATTTCATTTTGTAGGCTTCTTCCTACTACGAAGAAAGAAGGAGGAACTTTAGACGGTTGGCTTTTACGCTTCTCGTTTAACATTTTACGTCTAAATTAATGTGTTTGAAGAAGATTGGATTAGTGAAAAAGCTCGACAAGCGTGAAACGTTCGTTTAGTAACCCGCTACTGCAGGAAAAAATTTAATTCATTTTGCAGTAACGAAAGCAGTTTGCTGTAAATTTACTTTTCCATGTTTTCTTCTTAAATTAATCTATTTTACGTAGTGCCCCGTTATTTCTCTTTCTCTCACTGTCACTCTCTCACTCTCTCTGCGCCAACATCTGCTTGATCTCGATCATTAACTCTCCTACTTGGTGATAGGAGGCGACATATCGCAGTTTCAACTGGGCTCTTTTGGTCAATAATGTGATATTTTCCTGTCTTTGGCAAGTTTTGTGATATGTTGCTCCCTGTCAGCTAAATTAATTCTTTGTTAGTATTTATGTCCTTGACCAAACATACTTTTGTTATGTTTCCATTTAAAAAAAATGTTGACGACATTGAAAAGCTTAACCATTATAAGATTTTCTACTTTATACTTCCTTTACTTTACAAATTCCTTTAAGCATCTGTATCAACTTTCCAAGACGCCGATTTCGACTGAATTGAATATTTTGTAAGAAAGCAGCTATCGATAGCCGTATCTATTTATTGACTAACTGTATCTATTTCAATATGCATCGTTCAGCAGAATTATAAAGAAATATTATCGATTTTGGTTTGTAATTATTGTCAAAATAGCATTAACATACAGAAAAAAAAGCCATGACAATGCAGAGTTGCAGTTACCCCTACATCAGTCTACACTCGGTGGCATCGCCGAAATTTCCATACAGTTTATAAACAATGGATTTGGTTGGTTGCTGTGCAAAAGCTGCGGAATGCGTGTAACCGCTCAGCCCGTTCGATCGCGGCGCATTGTTCGGATTTGAACGCCTCGACTGGGGTGCGCAGCGCTGTGAAAGGAGCATCGCGAAGGGGCCGCTTGCACGCGCGAAGACGTGTGCATTATTCACGTGTCGCGTCGATTTTATAATTCAAAATAGGCGCGCGCGCAAGACGTCGCAAAGGCACGCGAACGCCGCGCAAAAAAGGAAGTGAGCACGACAAAGGAGAGGGCACGAGCGACGGAGAAAAAAATGAAGAACCGAAAAAAACGAGGAGAGAGAGAGAGAGAGAGAGACGAAGGAAGAGGAGAAGGAAGGGAGGATAAAGAACAAAGGTGAAGTATTCCTCGGAATGTGAGATAGGTGTTTGCTTTATGGCCGGGCCGTGAGCGGAATCCGCGGCCGGCGCACCAACCGAGATCTCGCGCAGCCCCCTTTTCCAGCGAGTGTCGCGGCGTACGCCGCGGGAATTTACTCAGCCGGCAGCGGCCTTCTAGATAGCGCGCGCAACGTACGGTCCTTTTTTTCGTTTGATGCACTCGGCGCAGTTCTTAGCCGGCGGCCGGCTGGAAAGCGCGCGGGTTCGACCTGACGGGAGGCGTGGAGCTGCGCAGCCGCGGGGACTCGGTTCCGCCCGAGGGAATTCAAATGCCAAGTGCAACCCCATCGTCAATCGCGACTTTCAGTGGCGCGAAATTCGCTCGCCGGCTCCGTCTTTGTCGCGCGGCAAGAATGCAGATGAGAAAAAAAAATCGGAATTCAATTTATATCAGAGCCGTTTCGCGGCACGTCTCCAAGGATATATGAATAGAAGTTTCCCTCGGTATTAGGATTCTCAATTTAGGAAAATTAAAGTATTTCGTCCGTCGTCAGAGGGACTCGCAGCTTATATCGAGTCCGTGGAGCCAAAATGCCAAACACGCAGTCTCCTATCGAGAAGGTAAAGGGAGCCGCAGAGGAGAAAAGGGAGCGCAGAAAGAAATCGCATATTCAATCGCGGGGAGTGAGGGGAGGGGGAGGGCCTTTTGTCGGTGCAACTCCGTTCGTCCGTTCTCGCATTGATTCGGCATTCCGTTTGAGTAAGGACGGCGTTAGGAGCAGTTCTTTCTCGATGCACGGCCGCGCGTGCACGCTAGGCCGGCTGGCCCGGCTGATTCGACCATTTTCCGTCGCTCGTTCCTTCCCCGTCCGGTGCTCGCATGAGCCGAGATCAAAGAGCCGGCAAGTGCGAGAGCCGCTGCTCCTATTTTGTCCGGGCTCTGAGTTGGTCTTACGTGAGCATTTTCTTTCGGCGCTCGATCGCACGCAAATCCTGAGTGGTTGGCCGCTGGAACTGAATTTTACTGTTTACTTCCCCGCGGGCTTAGGTTATCCAGACAGCTCCTCGAGTTTCTCATTTATTTGACTCGATCCTCTCTTATTGATGTACATTGGAGAAAATTTTAAATTGGTCCTAGTAGAAGTTTGAAACTAATTACGCTTAGTTATTAAAAAAATGGGATAAAATGATCCTCCTTTTCACCTGGTAAAAATGCTTTTTCTCATGGTTTCAAGCCAGTTAATAGAATTGTTTGAGGTCCATTTATAATAGCTAAAAATGACTTACAATTAGTTTCGATTTCGTTCACATAGAAACAGCAAAAAATAGCAATATTTGCTTCGTAGATGGAAAACAATTGCATCCACTTTGAGTTTTATAAAAGTTTCTGACTAATTTATTGAATAGAGTTTAAGATTTTAAGGTTTTTATACTCTGCGTTTTTTATTCTCTACGTTTAACTAGATATGCAGTAAGTGTAAAAACATAACATTCATAGCCGAAAAGAAGTCAATGATTAAAGTAATAATGTTGCAGTTTTTGGCGGAGAGGTTTAAATGATTTTCCGTTATGTTCACATTTTATTATTTTCCCGTCCGACTTAGTCGGTCTGTTTCTACTGGAATCGTCGAGCCGCGCTGCCAAGCCGACAAAAGGCAAATCCAATAGTATTAATTAGCGAATAGTTCGACGTGAAATTTTTCATTGCAATTTGTCTGCGCAAATCAGTCCATCATTAATCACGGTTTAGCGCGTTTAATTAACTCACTGTGGGGATTGTTGAGGCCATTTGCACCTATGCAGGTCGCGTTCTAATGTGCTTTTGCGCACACTCATCGAAATTTCAGCCTCCGCAGTGCAACGCCACTACTTTGACCTTGCATTATCTAGTCCCCCGGTAATAATACCTGGGCCTCGTGTTTCGTCCGACAACAAAGCCGCGATCATATATGATATTTTCGCTCGATGCAGCGCGGCGGTGCGCTCAATGGGAGGCAGACTGGGAATCAGCCGTGATTTCCTTTGCCGCCACCGTGGCGGGGTGCCGCTACGGGTGGGAAAGCGGCTCGGTGCGGGAGAATTAATAATCGCGTAACTGCCGTGACAATGGTGCTTAAAGCAACTCGCGGGGTTATAATATATAAAGAGAGTTGGCGAGTGCTATCTCTCAGCGCACGGAGGGTAGGGAGCAGTGGCGCGCTTAGAGAATGGTCGGATCATCCGGCATGTATATATCGATTCGATCGCTGCTCACTGCAGTTTTAGTCTCGGGTATAATAGCACTCGCGCAAACAATCGGACTTCCTCGGGAGATCGTGAGATAGCGGAGATATTGCTCCACCCGCGCTCGTTGTTGCCGCCGGCGCGCTCCGGTTTCTACGACTTGGACGCTCCCCGCGAGCGTCCCGACCTCGTGATAATGTGTCTTGTAATAAAAGATGCATTCATGTTTAATATTACAAGCTCACGGTAATGGCACGACATATCGAACGGGTATAATAGTCAGAATAATTGGAATTTTTTCCGGTGGAGCTTCGAGAGAACAAGCTTGCTGGATTTTTACATTAGTGTTTAGTCGTAAAATAAGACTACGTAACGATTTTGGATTCTATTTCGTGCGGTATAGTTTTTTCGCTCGGATTTTAGAGCGGCAGGGAATTCGCCAACATTTTCGTAAGGAGCCATCTCGTTAAAGACGTTGTCGTCTCTCGAGGCCTTTTTTCTCCTCCCGTCCTCGCTGAATTTTTTCGTCCAACTGACGCGGCCGGCTAGCTCCTGGTTATCGCTTCGGCACTTCATTATCGCGCGATAACAACGTCTCGGTCTTGCAAATGACGTCATTCTTATTCCCCGAGCGCCCGTCCGAGCTGACTTCGATCAGACTTGAATTCGCGAGACAACACTCGACAGAGCGGACGCACGGAACGAGAGCTTGTGAAGAAGTCGCGAGCAATTACCGAGATGGATCTCGGTCCCAGACAGCAGAGGCAAATCACTCTTAAACGCTCGTTACGTATACCTCCTTCGCAAGGAGTTACGCTGTGTTTAAGTCGATCAAACACTGTTGAAACTTGAGAAAATCGATTCTTTTTTTACTCTTTGTTGATAAAATAATATATCAAAGTAAGCTAAATATTAAGTTATTTTTTTTAAATTCCCGCCGATTATACAGTGCGAAAACTTGTTACGTTAAATGTGGAGGACTAAACTCTACAGAACAAACAATACTGTGGTGTTGAAGATTATTTCCAAGGTTATTTCAAGGGCATCTTTGATTATTTTTAATAATAATCTTTCACCTGAATGTTTTTCAACATATTTATGACCCACAGATTCCTAACTAATTTTCCTCTCTTTCAAAATCTGAAGTGAATAATAGGGGTTTCTATTTACAAAAGACAACTGACTTTCGGATGACCTTGAAATTCTATTTCAAGGTCGAAGTGAAGGTTATGAATGAAGTCCTTGATTAAAACCTTGAAACTTTTCTATTTAAAATTTTTTTCTTATAACACAGACACACACACATGCGTACGCACGCAAGCACACACACGCACACGTGCACACGCATAACAATAGCTAAACTTACGCATCTGAATCTCAGCAAGTTGGAACAACCACGCGTCAGCTGGACTTTTAGACTGGGGTAGCTTTCATCATAGAGGCTACCGTTGGAGTAAGCGGATCCAGGTTAAATTCAATACAAGTACTGAGAGTATGTCTATGGCATGCTCCGGAACTCACCGTCTTGTCTATGTCAATGCCTATCGAGAAGTGCTCCACTGGAACTTTAAATAACCAGTGGATTTAAAGTTTACTGGGAAACTTCTTTTTTCTTAACATTAAATTTAATTTATTAGAAAGCAGTTGATTATTATGAACTTATAATAATTTTATTTGATAAATATGGTTACATCAACGGCTCAAGATCGAAAATATCTCAAGAATTAGTCTTCATAGAAGTGCAATTTAAACATTTTTGAAAATGATATGTTGTGTACAGATGCCTTCGATATTTTTCTCTAAACACGTAGCAACGCAAACGTCGTATACTCAGTATTGGTACACATTTTTTTCCGGACGGTGGTACACAAGCCGTCACGCCGGATTTCTCAGCGATGTATACAGAACCGAGACTACAAGAGGCGAGGTAGAGTCCCGGACCTCCCAGGGCGCGTACCCCCGTTTAGCCGCATGAAGCTACATTTCCGCAGCGCGTCAACCACAGACATCGATTGGAGAGTCGCCCCTTCATTTTAAAGAATTCTGCGTCGTGCAAACTCGTGGGGCACCTTCAAAAGCTCATTAATTCGAAAATATCGACGCCGGAAAGTCTCCCCGCTCAGTCCTTTCTTTGATTATACTGCATTCAGCGTTGGTCCCTCGCGAGACTATTTCTTTCGGTGGCTATTTCTCATCGTAGCTACATTTGTCTTTCTTTCGCGGGCGGGAACGCATTGTAGCCGCGCTAAAAAAGGCGAAACGCGCGCCGACGTGCGCCGCGGGCCATTTTCACCGAGAAAGCGCGACCGAGCGCGACGCCAAGTGAACCGTGGAGAGAGAAGGGAGGGGTGGGGAGTTGGGCTGCGTGGGGGTGGGGGTGGGCGGGCGAGGAAGTGCCTCGGGCTCAATGCTCCTCATTTGTCCACGTCTCCGTTACCACGGGCATCTGGATAATTTCTTCCGCCTTAATCCGCGCTATTTGCAGCTCGGGCTCCTCCAGCTTCTCTCCTCCCACCCAGGCCACCTTTTTTATCTCGTTTCTCCACTTTGCTTTTTGCCGCAATCCCACCGGTTTCACCAGTCCCTGTGCTGCTCCACATCTTGGGTGCACGCCTACCATTTCAATAAGAGTGCGATTAGTACCATTTTGCACTTTGCCTCTTGCCTTCAAAGGATTAAGTCAAATTTTCTCAATGCTGTGAATATACATCCTTATATAGTTTTGGAAATCGGATACTACTATAGTAATAACTGATTGTATGGGTAGAACAATCCATAAATCAATCTAGCGGAAACAGTATATTATTAGAAAAGGGAAGGATGGGATTGAATTGCAGTAGGTGATTTGGGGGTACCGCTTCGTTTAGTTTGCAAGGTTTCAATCGATACGCTAGACGGGAAAATCATTGTTCCGGTTAGATATCATTTTATTTGAAACAGTTTATAAATTAGTTTTAAAAATTTTCAAAAAGGATCTTTGAAAGAAATCTGGTATTTGCAGGGTCATAAACGAGTACGGCACTTCTAATCGTGTTCAGATTAAGCACTTGTGACCTCGTTTAACGCAATATTGTCTCTTCTGGTCTGCTTGTCTCAGCACACTAAAATTCGAAAATTCCCACCGCAGCTATTTCTCCTTTCTCAGACCGCATGCCCCGGCATCCGTGTACACAGCACGTACGGGGGTCGTGGTCGAAACAGAAAGTGCAGCAAACGCATCCTCATAAACAACGGAGAACCGGGCGATCGAATAAATCGGTTAATCGGTGCAAACACAGGCGCGCCAGCGTGAGATAATACCCCGACTCCTTCCACTCTCCGGGCTTTCGGCCCTCCGGCCGGTCTGCACTTCTTCGCTGCATCCGAGAAGATAGTGCAAGTCGAGTTTCGGTGCGCTTGATACCGCAGGATGCATGTATTCCTCAGTGGTGTCAGACCGAGGAGACCAGACGAAGAGAAGAGAAAGAGCGGACGCGGAGCAAACGCCGTTCCCTTTTAAGGTGGCGCCTCTTTTATGTAGCGGAGTGGGAGATGAGAGTTGTCCTCCTGCCCCGAGACTCGACGACCGAAGAAGGCGCAGAGCGAAATATGTTGGGGGTCGCGCGTTTAGGTAGATTACGCAGGCGGGCACCTAGAGAGCGGTCTGCCGTGCTCCTCATGCATTATTCAGCGACGCCGAGCGCGCCACCTATGCACGCGCGCACATCGGAAGTTCAAGGGGGGCCCTGAAAAAGAGAGCTCGAAATTATTGCCAGGACCACCAGTAGATGCCGGGAGAGCGGAGATGACGCGTCCCTTATATTGCGCGCCCGCGTACATATGTTTTGCATGCTTTTGTCTGCATTAGGCACGAGTCCGGGGGCTCCGCGCTTCGCGCTGACCGTACAATATTAATGCACGAAATTCCTCGTTTCTTTGCTCCGGCCACGGCTATCTCTTATGCGAATTTATGCATATGAAAATGACCGGCCGCGTGCAACCCTTGCCTCCCTCTTGGCGCACGGTGCAAGCCCAAGCCGGCGAGCGTGAAATTACCCTGAATTTTCGGGATTCTAAGTTATTTTGATTAGTCCTTTCTTTTTGGAAAAGTTGCCTCGAGCAATTTGTCAGAAGGAAATTCAACGAGAAAAATTTCGTCATTTGCCTTCTGAGCGCTCGTTAAAGAAGATGAATGACTTCGAGTAAAAAAAGCTTCATCATATCTCTTGAAAAGTTTTCATTTTTATCGCAACAGGCTGAAACTTGTTACCAAGTAATTATAACCGATACTAAGGATGTGCGGAAACTTGATACGAAAAAAGCGATCGGGTGAAAAATTGCTAATTTCTTTCTTACTTTTCTTTTTAAATAAAAACCCCCTCAAAGTTAAAGTTAAGTATGCTCCACGTCCATCGCAATAACCAGAACTTACCATCGGCGTTGTATGCCCTTCAAAGCTTGAAGGGAAATTCCGTCCCGTTTCGCATTCATTAGATTAGATCCCGCTAAGTGAGCATTTGAAACGAGAGAAAAAGTGCAGCTGCCTAGGCGCCACTATTGCGAATGAAGCTCGCGAATAATCCAGCTCTCGACGAGCGCCTCGAGAAAGCCGTCCGAGCGGCGGCATACACAGATGCGCAAAAAGCCGAGCAGGGGCACTGTGAAGATGAGCAGCGACCCTCGGAGCGCCACCATTGTGTCTCGGTGACACTGGCATCGATCTGGCCGTCACGCTGGATGAAACTCGCCTCCGGCCTTATAAGTACGTCTCCCCCGCGCCTCCACCCTGTACATCGAGAATCTTGTCCGTGCCGGTCAAATGCAACTTGGTGAAGAATTGCACTCGTCAGAACCTCGGGAAATCGAATAGCTCAGGCTTGCATGCCTGCAGCCCCCTTACTGAGTCTCTAGTGCGTTTATGAGATTTAGCAATAATTACACTTTGATGGTTGTCATCGTACTCGCAATTTTGACGTTATTAGTGTACCGAGTTATAATTGGATCGGTCTTTCAACTATGGCAAGCTTCGAAATTTTGTCGAGTGCGGTGGCAACAGAGATGCGATACGAGCGAGTACAGGCGGTAAGCGTTTTCATTACGGCGATCGAAACTTGCTAAGGCTCACGCGGAATGGCAAGCCTTTGAGGAATTTACTCGACGTACGGTCGATCGGCAGGAAATCTGGTTCTGTAATTGATTTATCACTTAGATACGCGTAGTCTCGTATTGGCTCTCCGGATTTTTTTTAGATTGAGTTTACTAAAACTGATAATTGAGCAATTGATTCTAACGTAAATGGTGTATACACATGTATCTTTTACTTTGGAGTAGGTTGTTCTGGTTTTAATTAAGATGTATGTTATATAATATAATAATATTCAACATACTGCTTACTCTTATATTTATTTAATTACTATATGGCATATTCTTATAGGCCTTCCCGATACGTTGCTTACCACTAGTATAATTCTTTAAATATCTCCACCCTATAAATTATTTAACAGGTAATCCATAAACACAAAGTCGTAGGTTTACGTGCTGCCTATCGGGCCAAGCACAAATACTCAGCTGCTCTTCAACTATCGACCAAGTTCACGCGCAAATTCCCGTGGCCCAAAAGTTCGATTGAATCTCGAGCGTGCATGACCGCCGACACAAGCTCCTATCCACAAACAACAGGACTGTCCTTTGAATTCCTTTCGGCTCCGCTGCTAGAATACGCGTGTGAAGCTCAACTTTCTACTTTGTTCGCGCACGCGATCCACTTGCATTTCAAGGGGGTGATCCTCTTTATCGGTCTCAATTTCATTCCTTTTGTTTACTGGGTGGCATTTCGTCATATTGCAAACATAATTACATTAGAAATCTTCAAACAGTCTGTATAATGAAGCACTTGGTATTCCCATGTTGGAACCTTATCTTTGAACTCCGTGTCAGCTATATTTGATTTCATGTGATGATTACTAAACTGTAAGTGATGGAATTTAATCCGTTCTCAAAATAAATTTTACGTAAATATTTCTCGTCACTATGACAATTCTTCTATCAGGAAGCAATTAACTTTGTGCGTTTTTACCGAAAATTTTTTTGAAGTATTCCACAGTAAAATGGCAAAATGCCAATTCCATCAATTATTAGCATGGAAATGGAGCGTGATTTGTTACTTCATACAGCAGAGCGTAGCTTGCTATCACTACCTCTACCCTCTCTCCATCATCGACGTTCGTTTTCCTTCGCGTCATTCCAAATTTTTTTTCCTCGTAGCGCACCCTCGCCAAAAAAAAAGCGATCGGTCGAGCTTCCTCATCTGCAAGCGTTTTTTCTCCCCAACACGTCACTTCTCGCAATTCCTCTCGCAGACCACAAGCCCTTCTACTGTTCTACCTTTTCGCATGCGAAAGAGATTGGCTAACGAAGTTATACTACTGGATTGGAGGAGGGACGAAGGGGAGTTGGGCAAATGAATGCAGAGTTGATACGAATATAGAAGGGAGTGAAGGGAAATATCAGTTCGACGTGCGCGCGAGCAACTCCCAGTGTGATACGGCGAGTGCTACTTCTAAAAGAACTCTTTTTTCGGCCAATCGTTTTTATCCGATCCGCGCTGCAACATCCGAAGGGAGAACGTCGATCCACCGGATGCATCAGCATTGCACACCAGGGATTAACTTTGAATTTATGAGTACTACTCCGGCGCAGATGGTATCGAGTAACTACACTCAGTGACACTCATCTCCTGGTGTTTGTTCCCTTTTACTTTTTCTCCATCTGCTTCCATCTTTATTTCTGCGAGTCGTTGCTACGAAATTTGAAGCCTTTCTCGATAAAGGAGGCGTTGCCATTCTGACCTCAGTGTACTTGTTTTGCTCTTCTTCAACTATGAAACTTCATTTGAACGTTTCTCTGTCGTTTCAAAAACGTTCCAGTCACATTACAAGTGAGCATTTGATCTACCGCTTAAAATTTTCCTTTTCAAGGCATACGCGGATCCTTAAAAAAAAATTAACTCGAGCTGTTCGGAGAGAGAATTAGCGTCGGCGGAGCCGCGCAAACCTCATGCCAGTACAGGGAGGGGGATTACAAAGCGAATTATGCGCGCGAGCGCAGGGGTGGCATACCAAGCCGGAGCACGTTCGTTTTGCGCGTGGGCCAGCGAATATACAGGGGAAGGGGGAGGGGTAGGGGGCGATGAGGGGCGGCCCCTTCTTGCGCTTAATATTAAAAGCCCTATATGTCCTTGGCTCGCGGGCTGCAACTCGCTGCCGGCATAGATTTGCATAATAGAAGGGCCGCGCCGGCGGCGTCTACAAAAGGAACGAGAGCCAGAAGAGGAGGGGAAAGGGGCACGAGCGCACCGGCCGAGAGAGAAAAGAGGGACAATCCCAGGCTGAGAGGATAGCGCTCGCGTGGCCCGGAGTCGGTCGAGGCACGAAAAGGAGCAAGTCCGTGGTGGCCTGGAAATTGCTTGAGAAATTTTTAAATTAACCACGTCCACGCGTGACTTGCGCACCGTGGCGCGCCCCGGGAAATCTATAATGCAGAGTAGCTCCCCCGCTCACCTCCTAAAAGCACACAAATTTGATCGCACCCTTTACTTCCGCAAGCCCCTTTTTACTCTCGGGGCGAATCCCTCAGCTAAATGAAAAATAAGAGAATCATCTCACTGGAAAATGAAAATTCATACTTACTCCCTGCTTTGTAATAACCGCGCTCTCAGCAAAGTTTTCCCCTGATTAATGAGTTGAACGTTGTTTAAAATCTCCTAGGTACATGATTTTAATTCAAGCTTATTTTCTCGAATTATTAGTCAATATTAATATTAATAAAGGCGAAACATTATGCAATAATGAAGCTCTCGTTAGTCTGTTATCAATACATGTGCATCCCAAATTTGGAGTAACTTAATGAAGCTTGTATCAGATTCTAGTGTATGCAAAATTTTGTAAAATCATTATGCATCTTCTAAATTATTGAAGAAAGCTAAGGAAAACAGGAAAATTAGCATATTTCATTAGCGGGTAAAACAAATTTTGGACCCGCGCATACGCATAAAGTTCAGAGAGCTCACCTCAATATCCAATTATCGCCCTGGCCGATGTAAGAACTAGAAGCAAACTTCTGTAAGCTGTGGCAGGGAAGGAAAGAGCAGTGGAGATGCAGGAGTGCCTCGAACAAGTAGACACTGCAGAAACTTGCTCTCCTATGCGGCAACTGCTTGTAGAACGAGATGTAATCTTGTAAGCGTCATAAAGGTATAGATATATATGCCCTGCACGGGCTGAAAATTCATTGTTCCGCAGTAGTTGAACTCGCGGGCAAGTGGCCCGCTTCGATAATAGCTGCGCCCCTGGAAGAGCGCGGAAATAATGATCTCACCCCCTCGCTTCTTTCTCGATAGAATGAAAATGAATTTTCGGTGTTGTACGGCGCAAGTGCAAACCAAGTGTGATGAAACTCGGCAACACCTAGATAGTGCCAGGGGCACTTTGTTCTGTGTTATTTACAATTTTTCCAACCAAAAGTTACTTGTGTTCGAAACTAAAATCAACGCTAAGATACTATAGGCCTGTGTGAGACTTAGCCGAGACGAGAAGAGATTTATTTCAAAAAATTTAGAGGAGATGAACAGAGTTAATGTTCGGACTTTCATTTCAATCAAGATTCCATTTCTGAGATTTCTTGAAAAAAATCTTAAGTCTCAAAGATGTATGATAGATGCTCGTAAGTTTTTTTAATGTTCTAATTATAGCAATTAGTAATTCCTTCAGTATACTCCATATGTAGGTTAGTATGATATGGATCGGAATTCTCAAAATACTTGAGACTTACGCTTATACTGGAAATTTTTACCATCGAGAGACTCTTATAGATAAGCTAATTACAAAACAAATTAAATTATTGAAATTCCAAAGTTAAACCAATCTTGGTTATAGTCGATTAAGAATTCGATATTACTTTATTTTAGTTCCTCATTTATTCTGACTAGCTAAACAGAGAAGGACAGAGAAGAGCATCATCATTGTACGATTTTCTAACAACCAGGCAGAGAATCCTTCAAGTCTGTAGTCCATCTATCCATCTATAAAAAGAAGATGGGGATATATCGAACGTAGAGTCAATTTCAAAGCGTTTTCAAAAAATTCATTGGTAGATACAACAAAAAGAAATGACGAAAAGACAATGAAACAGTTAGAAGCAGCCAACTTGAGTTTTCTACAACAAAATAATCCACGGATTTGCTAATTACTGGATAGTTATAAAAGTATTGCGGTGTGGCCACCTACAGCGTCCTCATAAGGGACTTTAAGAACAACTTCAGATTCCAGAAACATATTTATATGGAATTCCAAGCTAAAGTCTTAGCGAAGGGTAGTCAGGAATCTAAGAAAATGGCTGACACATAAAGGTATGACATCTGGAAATCTGTAAGGAAGCCCAGCACTGACACAAAACGGTACACGGGGCAGCAGGGAGGGATGTTTGGCGCAGGTACACCAAGCAACTCAGTATTATTCCGGAGGCAGCCAGAATAAATAATTTTCGTTTATGAAAATTTTTCATTCACTAATTTTTCTCGGTAACGTGGCGGTTCTGTAAATAGTATTTCGCGAAAATGGGGTGTAATGAAAAAGCAAAGATATATATAGCCGCCCGTCCGAGCACCCAGCGCCACCGCAAAAGCTCGCAGCCGCAGCGCGCATTGTGCGCGAGGTTCGGCGGTGGGGCTTCCGTTTTCAGAGCGGCCAGCAACAATGTGCGTTTTCCAGTGCTTTCCTTCATTAAAGGCGAAGAACTCGGCGTGGCGGAACTCAAGCCGCGACTTACGCCCTCATCATTACTCCGTCCGTGGTAAATACTGTTCCGCGCTTCCTTTCTTTACTTTCTTACTGTTTGAAAACGAATTAGCCTTTACTTTGTGTTCATCGCAACGGAATAAAACCATACAACTGTTTATTTTTTTTTCTTTTTTTTTCATTTGTACCCGTTCTATTTATATAATGAAAACATGGTTACTGCCGGCTTGAGCAGGCAATGAGAGATAAGTGAATAAATCCTTCGAAATTAAACCTACCTGAATTTTATGCACTTTATTATTATTATTATTATATTTGGTCTAAGTAGAAATCGATGAATGTTAAACATGTTTTAAAAACTGTACTGTTAAACTGTTTTATCGGATTTATTCACTGACATTTGAATACGAAAGTGTAATTCTGCTTTTTGAATAGTGAAATTTAAACTCATACGTACCTAAAACTGCTTGAATACTCTACTCTAACACATCGTCGCGCTAATGCAATTCGCTCGGTCTACGCTCCCGATGGCGTTCCAACACACGAAAGAGCTTTCAGCTTTATCAGTCTAATTGACTTTACATACGAATCAATGCTATTTTATGCGTACACATGGGTTGGTCACCGTTAAGCCGGGGCTTTATTTCTTTAAAAAACAGAGGAAAATTAGTGGCTTTTCGTACGCATGAGGAAGAGAGGCTGAGTGTGAGGGATAAAACAAGCAAGGCCTATATTAGGTATTGTGTTGCCCCCGTACGAAATGACTTTTTTTCGGCAAAAGGGGATTTCGCCGGTCTACGGAAAGAGGAAAGTTTGCGGATTAACGCGGACGCGCCGCTGGCCAGGAAAATGGATCAATGCATCCTCTGATTCTCGCGTGCAAAAAGTGCGTAGAATCAACGACAAAGTTTTTTGCTACTCCCTTGATTTTAGAATTTTAGTAGGAACTGATGTTATGGATTTCTAAAGCTTTTTTCTTTATCCGCTTAAATTTCGTGTACTATTATTGCATAAATTTTGATTCATGAAAATTTTGATTACAAACTGAAGATAAATAATATTATAATTCTTTCAACATTATGCGTCGAACAATTTAAAATATAATATAAAACGAAAAAAAAACCCGTGAATTTTGTTTCAAATTTGGAACATTTCTACGGACTTTATCTCCGTTTGCCTGTCACCCTGGGAAAATGTTAATTCGCGGCTCCCTCACCAAACTTATATATTTATGAAGGAAGTCAAGAAGAAGGAAGACAAAATTATATTCTCGACGAGATAGAAATCGTGGTTGTGCCAGCTAGCTACCTATCACGGCGTGTACGGCTGCATCCGAGCTCCCATAACCTGGGCAGCGCCGTGAGCCTGTCCTTGATCTCAAGAATCGGCGACTCGTTCGTTTCGGGCCGAGATTATATTTGAATCTTAATGCCGACCGTCGCGTGCGTTCCCTGCGGAGGCGCGTCCGGCTCGTTCCGCGACGATAGGACCCTCTCTGGCTTTTATACATTTATTCATATTCGCATTTACAGCGGGACTAACCTCATACTTAGCATCGCCTCTGATCTCTTGCTTATTTCTCCTCGCTTTCTGTGTACGTTGGATACTCGAATTTTTGCTCCCGTTTTATTTTCGACGAAAGAATTTCCATCTAGATATTTTAGGAAGACATCGGACTTTGAATTGGTCTTAGTTTTGGTCGAGCAAATCGAAACGCTCACCAGCGGTCTGTCATGTTTCTGATTGTGCATCCGCTTGAGTTATTTGCATGTGCCCTCTCCAGCGTGAGGTATTGATATATACTGTAGAAAAACAAAATCGATATCCATGGAATATCGGTATTTTCGTCAATTTTTATATCTGCTAGAATAAATATTAAGTCTCACTACGGTTTATTTATTCAGACTGGTACTTTTTTGGAATAGTAATTGAAAAGCTAATATTTGAATAAACAAAAAGATATATGTATATCTTTTTTATTTTTTTTAATTTTTTTATTTAATAAAAGAATATTGATGTTAGAGTATTTTTCGATCTAATTGCTTAAAATTTTATTATTACACGGCAATTCTGCACATATCCCGATATGCTTTTTATATAATATTGCAAGTGCAAAGAAAACTAAGACTATTGTGAAACTATCAATAATCAAGCAAACGTAAAGAAAAATACTATAAATTTCGAGGTATCATCAGTTTGCAGGCAAAATCAAATATAAGCGCTGATTATACCAGGTTGAGCAAGTTAAGGGTAGGCGGGAGAGTTGAGTCGAGAAAGATGTCTTTTTAACGACGCCGTCGTCGTGGGCGTCCGATCCATTTCCCCCTCGCTTCTGCCTTTATTTTCGCCTTATCGGCGAAAAAACTAGCGCTCCGACTGTAATTACCCACGGAGACAGCTCATTACAATGCGATAACTTCTCGCTACGCGTCAATCCCTCGGGAAGACCCATAACCACAGGGAATTGCGCATAGTTCAAAATACATTCAGTTTTAAAAAATGTCTCTGTTTAAAACTAATTAGAAAAAACTTTATTATTCTAAATTTATGCGCTTTTTCTAGGCATGTCTTATAATACAAAAAACAGAGAATTGTCAGTGGAAAGATGCAGCATTAAACACGGGGTATTATGGGACAACGATTACAATCGTGATGAAAATATGTTTAGAAATAACACAGGAGCACAACTTATTAAAAATTAATGAAAAAAATATTTAATTCTCAGACCTTTAAAGTTTTAATATGTGTTGATAAGGCTTTTTGTGAAGATATACACGGTGTCCAAAAAGTACCGGAACGCGTATTAAGTTTTTAAATAAAATATTTTTTACCCAGGTTAAGGTCATTTTTGTAGTACCTTTGGGCGCTGGATCTAATGGCGACCTTGGTTTTGACCTTGCCGATGACCTTCAAGGTTATCTCAAAGTCAACTTTAATTTTTCAAATAGAAACCTCTATTTTAGACTTCAGATTATGGGTCAAAGTCAACCATATGGTACAAAATCTCTGTCAAAAAATAAAATTGACCTTGAAATAACCTTGAAGGTCATCGACAATGTCAAAACCAAGGTCGCCAATAGATCCAGCGCCAAAAGTTACTACAAAAATGACCTTAACCTAGGTAAAAAATATTTTATTTAAAAACTTAATACGCGTTCCGGTACTTTTTGGACCCATGTATAATAAAAATAACATAATAATACATTTAAGATATAGATACATATACAGATTGCATGCAAAACAAATGAACGCGTTACGTCGATAATACAGATAGTTGGGAAAAAAGATAACTGATAGGGAATCGTCCTTAAATAATTCATATAACACTAAGCGAGAAAGGGATCACAACATTTTTTATCGAAATTTAATTATCTTTCCAATGCGCTTTACTCTGCCAATTTTCATCATACACCGAGGATTTTTTTAAAATTTTATATTTTTTTCTTACAGATTAAATCTCCGTTTTGTGTAAAAATAACTCATTGAGTAGTGTTTGTTTAACTCAATATTTGAATGGTTTTACGGTATACGGCCAACACTGAAGACGCTAGAAGTATAGAGGAGTAGAGTAATCGGAGAGCTCAAAAGTGCACACAGTGTCGATGTATCAACGACATGCTGGATGCATGTGCTGCCGGACCAAAGTCGGAGACTTTTACCGGGGACTCATTGGAAAGTTTTGAGTCGTCTCGAGAGTCGGAGAAACTTGCTCCTTGTCGGGCGCGTGACCTTTTCGTCGTTTCGGCTGGCTCTTCTACTTCTGACCCGGGTCTCCCGATAATTAAGTTGGAAAAATGTGAACCGCAACCTGAGCAAACTCTCGGGCGCCAACTACTTTCTTTTTCCCGCAGACGCCACCGAGGCGACTCCCCTGTGCGTCGTTATCTTATTTCCCAACATCCGTTTACCCGGCTTCTTCTACGTATGCAGAGGATCGTGTTGAAAATTTAGATATCATTTCGAGAGCGCGAGCGACTAGCGTCGGCTGCATAATTTCTTGGACTTTAAAAAGTTTATGAGAAAAGTTTTGCAAGCTATCCTAAACGTGAATTCCTTGTTTTCTCCTTTTATAAGATGTTAGCTTTTAAGAAATTTAATTTTCCTCCACTCACCAAGCATGAGAGCAACAAAAAGTTGGCATATGAGCATGATTCGACGTGATTAGACGTATTAACATTTATCCTTTTTTGCGCAGTTCGAAACTAAATTCTTCGAAGGAACGTTAAATTATAAGATAAGCGAGTCTCGTGACCAAGTGAGGAACGATAAACCGGACATTCCAGGTGCCCGACCGGCATTATACGGGCAATCGTCGTGGAATCTTGGGGCAAAAAGTCGCCGAATGGACGGCTCAGTGAAAAAGAAGATTGCCGATATACGAGAGCGCGGAGCGGCAGAAGTTAGCGGCGGCACAAAGCGCACGTACTCGCGCGATCTTTCACAATAGCCGAGGGCCAGTCGGCGCGCGGCGGCTGCAAGTTAGCGGGATCGCGCCGCCTAACTTCGGGGGCTTGTATTTCGCGCGAGCAAATTTACTCTCAGCGCCATCCGCGTACTGCTGACCCGTCGGCTCCTTTTTTCGACCCGCAGTGCCGCGTCGACGTCGGAAAAGAATGGCGCAGAAGTCGCCCGCCCGTCGAAGAAACAGTCGGAGTCGTCGCGTACAACGCAACTTCCTCGTGTAGCACTCCTTAAGGAGCGAGCCGACGGAGGTGGGGAGGTTCCTTAGCGGGAAACTCGCGAGGATACGCCGAGAGTTCCCCGCCGTAGATCACCGTGGCTTCCCTCCTCTCCTGTTTCTTCGCCTTACTCCGTTAGCGCTCACCTTGTCGTCCCATAAACCTCGTGGCGAAATCTTTCGCGGCGACCGGTTGACATCGATTCACATCTTTCGCCGCGTGCAATTACTCTCCGGCGCGCGACGTAAATCTACCGTGCGTCTTTTTTACCTCGATGCCCGCGCGCTATCCACCTCTGGCGGTTTGGAGCCACATAATGCGCTTGCGACAGCGCGCCGCCTCTTTGAAGTCCTCTAGCAGAATAAGTATACGCGGAGTTTCTTCAGCTCCATTTGCAATTCTCTCTCTCTCTCTCTCTCTCTCTCTCCATCTCGTTCTCTCTCTTTTTTTCGATGTACACATGAAGTCGCAGAGCATCCAAAACAGACAACAACTTGTAATATATAAATATATACCAAAGCGAAAGAATGTAGGTCTTTGTGACCGGTAAATCGTTTTCATACTGTTCGCCGACAGCTGGTGCACGTAGACGATGCCTGCCTTTCTCCTTTCTATTCTCGATGGGAGCGGAAGCTCATCGGCGCAGCTAAAGCTTCTCGGTTTCGCCCGGAACACTTCGGTAATTGGCCGTCGCTTGCTAGTCTCTCTCTTGTCTGGTAAAAAAAAAGAGGCTGATGACCTGTACGAGTGCCACCGCCGGGAGCTCTTTAAAGCATAATTGCTTTCCTTTGTGCAGGATCGGACGTATTACCTGCGATCTTTGGATCGTAGCAGACTGCGCTTCAGAAGGGCTGTAGACTCCTTTTTTTTCCTTCCTCCTATCCTTTTTTTATTATCTGCGGATTTTATAGCTCTCGTCTGATTTCTATCACTGCTCTTTAAGAACTTTTCGATAAAATTTTCCTAACTGAAACGAACGCGAATTTTCCTCTCAATGAATAAAATTAATATTCCTTTATCCGATAATAGTTTAATGAAGTAGATTAGTCATAGACTTCTTTTGTCACTGCGGAAGAAAATGTAGGGTAATATGCTGATAAAAATGATTGTTCATTAATTAATACTAATCCATTTCTTTTGCTGAATGTGAAGAAAAGTAAAACTGGTATAATTTAATCATTGAAGTCGACAAAGTACATGTCGACCCGTTTCGCAGTTAGCTGCTTCAAAGTTACTGCCAATTAACAAAATACTTTTGCAAGCATCCACTGAGCAGACGCTTACTTAAATGATGCCTAGTTGATACGAGCACATTTTTTTCAAAGCTCGCGAAACGCAAGAAAGAGGTATATAACGAAAGTTTCAGTGAGTCGCGCAAGGCTTTTCAGTAGATGCGAGATGCCCGAATGAGGCGCGCACCCCCAGCCTCTAGCACCTAGAGAAACAAAGCAGACGAGTAATTATGCTGATGGAGGTGTCGCCGGCGCGGCGTTGTTTCGCTCGTGCAGAGCAACGCGAATCGCGGTAGGAACGTCGGGAGTTAGGTGGCCGCATGGGAATTAATGTCCTGCTGAGGGACGACGCTCGGCCTTGGGGCTGCCTTCGCACGACGACTCAGCCGAGATTACTCGCGATTTTTCGGATCCCTTGTTTTTTTTGGGTTTAATCTCTCGACGGGTGCGGTCGGCTCTCTGAGCCACATAGCCGCTGCTGTTTTGAGATCGCGTCAGGCCGGTTGGAAAGAACGACTTGTATACTTACTCTGACGCGCAATTGCGTTCTTAAGTCAAAGAAAAATGTAGGCGACGTGTCTTGATACACTTATTTTACTTATTTTCAGTTTTTTTTCTTTCTCATCATATTTTTTGCACAATTTTTTTTTTTTTTTTTTTTTTTTTTGTTATAGGGTGATAAACTGTGAAATATTCCTAAACTAACATTTGAAAATCTTTATAGCATATTGAACGATCAATAATAAATAAATAACAACCACTATTTTATATGTACTATTAACTTTTATTAACATAAACGTATCGAAGAAAATATTGTTTTTAATACCGAAACTGGAGATCGACTAACTGAAATAGTGGTTAGATAAAAATAGAACATACACACATTACACGTGGAAAAAAATCTATGAGTTCAGCTATTTTCAAAGTTTTTTCTTGTTCTTTTAGTTATTTCGTCGGATAGTCAGATAGGATTGGGAGCATGCCGTCGGCCCCATTCTGGGGACATGACAGCTTCGTGCCTAGGTCTTGTTGACCCATTACTCTCAACCCCTGATATTACCCATCCACTAACCAAGCTCAACCGGCTTCTGAGGCTCTAGGTGCCGATATCCTTGGTCTCGAACATGAATTCCTCGCACAACCTGCGCCTCCTATCCATAACTCTTGGGCAGTGGCACAGTATGGGCAATGGAGTTTCCTCATGATCACCACCGAGTCTACAGAGCCCATGAGGTCTCTTCCCTGTTCTGCATTGGTGGTACAACAGGTCACAAGGACGAGTAAGCCATTCCAAGATCAATCTAATTTTCCTTTCAGGTAGGTTGATCGTTTCTTTAATCTAGCCGCCAGGTATGGAGTCACCAACAAGTGCCTTGGTATGCCCGCAGCCTTGTGAGCTCCTCCACCCCTGCAGCTGTCTATCTTTATGATAATGATACCTGAATGACCCAGTACCCACCGCAATATCGTTTTGCACTTGCTCGCTAGAGCGTCCAGGGCATCACGGCATTTCTTAACCGCCGTCGATGTAACTTCCTCTCTATTCAGAGCTGTCCGAATAGATTTTGTTAAACCGCTCACACATACACGCCGCACGATACGGCGCCTGTATGCATACTGCCGCTTACGTACAACCAAATATGTAGTTCGCGCGCCGCCGCTAGTCGAGAAATAAAGACATCTTTTGGATAAAATTGAGTTTCCCCATTTATCACCCTGTCTTTGCGAGTCCTTCCTCCCATTGCCTCCACTGGGCCTCCTTCCCTCCGGGAAGTCGTCGGCTCAGCTCAATGGAGAAGCTACGCCAAGACCGTCCAACAGCCAATCACCGAGGGTTCCTCTCAGCTGAGAGTCCACACCTTCGACGCATGCATCCCCCTATTATCGACGAGACCATCACCGGCGCCTTTTGCAACAAATGGCGGCCACCGTGGGGCCCAAAAGTGAACGTCCGAGCCGATGCTTGAAGGATCTGCGACCACCAGAAAGCTAGCCAACAACCCGCAGCCAGGTTCGCGTTCAGCAGGGATACCGAAGCCGCACACACTTCTGGGAGTGTTGAAACACCCAGTGGCGCCCATCTACCACCTTTGCCGTCATCACTGTTCTTATCAATATTCGGAAAAAGTCGAAGGCCTCAGCGAGGTACTTCGCTACAACACGTTACACCTAGAATTGCGACCAATCGCCACCATCGCCCGACTCAGCGGGCAAACGGAATGGGAGCTCAAGCACAGCTCCGCATGCAGACCTTCACAACCAGGATACGCATGGGACATGACGTCCCCCTGCGATCAGCGAAATACTGCGATCGATCGATTAACTACCTCTTCCGATGGTCAGAAGGTTGGAAGCTGGAAACCTCAGGCTCTTCTTCGTCGGTCTCGGAAATTCCATGCAGACATGCTGTTAAACAGACTCACGGGGCCAAGAGGTCATCGCGTATCACCAGCACACCGCCGCTCACAGTAACGTCTGACCGAGGCCGAGCACCAACTCACTCCCAACAGCCCGACGCGCTGTAAACTACGAGCGCACCTCTCCAGCGGCCAAGTCACATCGGTAGCCATATACAACACCGCTCGTCGATGACGCAACCCGCGGTCTCCGAGCACACCACCGACTTCAGCGTCGGATGACGCTGGGCAACAGCCCGCTCATGGTGATCAACCCATTTCGGTCGCCGAGCACACCACCACAAACGGCAATTGAACCACTTCGTTTGCCGGGTCCGCCACCGCTGGTCGACGATCTGCCTTCGGTCTCCGAGTACACCACCGACCTCGTCGTCGGATGACGCTGGGCAACAGCCCGCTCATCGTCGAGCTCACCGTCACCCGTGACGCCAGATTCTTCACGGCGATCGACCCACTTCGATCGTCGAGCATACCACCGTCCGTGACGCCAGACCCTTTTCTGGCTCCGGGCATCATCGCGCTCATGGCAAGCGCCCCACTGTGAGCGCCGAGCACTCCACAGCCCACGGCATTAACCCCACTGTCAGTGCCGGGCATCACCGCCAGCGACAACAGTCCGCTGACCGACGTCTACCCCGCTCACGGCGAGCGCCCCACTGCGCGCGTCGAGCACCTCACCGCCTGCAGCAGCATCCCCATTGCCGGGCTCCATCCAGCGAGCAACGAATGCTCCACAGCCCACGGCATTGACCCCACTGTCAGTGCCGGGCATCACCGCACCGCCAGCAACGACGACCCTCCGACCGATGTTCAACCCGCTCTCGAGGACCGCCCCTCGGTCAACGACCCAGTACCACAGCGTTTGCGAGGTGACCAGACGATCACCATTTCCAGTCCCGCCGGGAGGAAATGCGCCGCAAACGCGGTATAACCAAGAAATCGTTCCAGGAGGAAGAGAAAACACAGCAACACTACAACCTCCGGCCGCTGCCGAGACGACAAAGCGAAGACAAGTGTTAATAAGTGATAAATAGTGCCCACTCAAGCCAAAAGACTGAGAATGAGATTATTACAAAAAAGTCATTAATTAAGCATTCATCATTTACATTATTGCATCAAAATATGTATGTTATATTGTACTTTGCCAAGTGTTTTCGTTACTACGCTTTCGACTGTACGCCACGTCACCAAAATGGGGGGAATTTTTAAACCGCTCACGCATACACGCCGCGCGATACGGCGCCTGTATGCATACTGCCGCTTACGTACGGACGAGTTCGAAAGCGTAGATACCCACCACCTCCTTGGATGCATCTTGGTGCGCGAATTCTCTTGTGGTTATCGCGTCGCCGTCTAGCGGCGGCGCGCGAACTAAGTATTTGGCTGTACGTAAGCGGTAGTATGCATACAGGCGCCGTATCGCGCGGCGTGTATGCGTGAGCGGTTTAACAATTTCAGTTATTTATATAAAGAATATTGTTGTCACTCATTCTTGGATAATTTTGAAAAGGTTTATAATTGATGTTAATGAGTACAACTTGATGTAAATTAACAGTTGTACAACGTTTCGATAAATTTTTTGTTATCCTTATCAGTTTCGACAATCTTTAAGCATCTCTCAAAGGTAAATAATCTATTAACATTCAGTAAACAAATGAAGTGTCACCTTCTTTAAGTAGGGTCTTGTTACAAACAGAACCTCTGTCTTCGAAGAACATACTCTTCTTTTATTCAAAACGATGCCTTGTTCGAGTAAGTTAATATTCTGTTTGCTAAAGGATCCGTTCTTCAATTGTTAATGTTATACATACATGTTCACACAGGTAACATTGCAAAGGATCTGTCTTTTGAAGATAAAAGTATTTCTTTAATCAAATCCGATTGTCTTCATTAGGTAAGTAATTGTTGATCTTCAATCATCATAGTCAGAGTTTACAATGTTAAAATTTTGAGTCATCATTAATCTCGTAATGACAAATATTTTTTAAACGGGTTATTCTTCGGATAAGTAACCTTGCAGAGAACCCTTCTTTTGAATATAAAAGGACTGCTTTAGTTTAAATTCAGTTATATTCATCGGTAGGTAATCCTTGATGTTGAATCTTTCCTCCTTAGTTCACGTAACCTCAAGTTCAAGTAAACCCTCAAGAAGACCGTTCATGATGGGCTGCTTAACAGTCACCGTCGAAAAGCAATCCATCTCCGCAAACGAGCTTAATTCAATTAGTACAGGATTAGTTGCCGTATTAGTAATTTCAAAAGGTGCAGATTAATCATTTGTACTTTGATGTAATAATGATTTTGTTGTTTAATAAGAATAAAAACAGCATTATCTGACGTAGTTTGCCTTCTCATTTTTCACTTGCCTGTTGGTTTTCTTCTCAAAATCTCTTCAAATTTTCGAACAATCCCGGACTAGCCCTCAAATCCCGGACCAACCCCCAGAATATTGCTTTATTTATAAAATTTAATGAATTCAATTGCCTACTTAAATGAATGCACGATTTTACGAATAATATTGATTAGCATTAATTGTATAAGTATTGTATCTCTTTTATTGATTTGAATTGAAAAAATGCGAGAGAATATTTAAACTTTTTCTTTCCATTCCAAAGTCCATGATAAAAATAGTAAGCAGCAATATGTAGTAAAACACGCTTGCTTATTCGCTCACGCGTAAATGCAAATCTCAAATCCATGGCAGCAATCTTTTGCTTCGCCGCGTCGCTTTGTGTTGGCACGTTGTGACGAGTATGCTCCGTAAAAAAAAAACAGCGAAGTAAAACGGAAAAAGCGAAAACATTGAAACATAGTTTTCCTTAGCACCAGCGCGTGCGCACTGAGATTTTCCACATACCAGCTCGAGTTGTCGGCTCAGAGGGGTGAGAAAGTGCTGGAGGAACACTGATGATGGGGTGGCGGACAGGGTAGACAAACGGTGGAAAAATGAAGGCGCTCGCCGGCTTTCCGAAGCGCGCGCGGCGGAAACGCATTTTGACTCTACTCTCGTTCTTTCGCCGCGCTACGTCGAAGTAAATAATCCCGCGTTTCGCCGAATACCTTTTTCATTGTCACCGCTTGCGGATTTATGTGTTCGTCCGTTCCTAAACCCTGCGCTGTGTCAATACTCCAACAATGACGCCTGGTTCCTTTTTGTCGTAATGTATTAACTTATTTTATTTTTTGTTATTTCAGTCTACTAAATTACGGGTTTAATAGAGATACTATACGGAAAAAGAAATTATGTAGAAAAATTTACGATTAAACGGAATACGGATTATATTTCTTTACAAATTAGTGAGACAATGAAAAAGCTTTATATTTTCACGTTTACTATTGCAATAATTATTAGCCTTTAAAGGGTATACTCGATTGGGCGTTAACTCTTAATTAACTCATCTTAAATACGAATGTAATTCAATTTATAGATATGCTTTCAACAGATGGATTATAAAATTGAAATATTTTGTCGTAAAATTGTCAGTTTACAATGTCAGTGTACATGTGGGAAGATTTTTTTTTACGGAAATGACAAATTCCTGGCATATTTTATTTTATAAGCGAAAAGTAGGACATGCAAGCGCTACATACCGATTCACTGTAATGGCAAAAACGCGTGCGACTCGAGCCTTTGGAATCGATATGTGCATATGTCGTTGTAGAGACGAAATACCTCGTTCCGCCGACCGTGCGCCAATAGCTGATGAATTTGAATTCAAAAAGAAAGAGCGGGACTTTTTGAAAAAAAAAAGAGAGGGACGAGCTTTGCAGTTTGGCGATAGTTCTCACTTGTACTTATCCTATGATCACGGAGCAGTTCGTGTAAAAAAAGAGAGAAGTGTAGATTTACGCCTCCGCGAGCATGTAGGCCTTTGATCAAGAGAGAAAAAGATATCCAATTGAGAGAAATTGCACGGATGTAGAATCGAAAGCGTGAAACGAATTTCGCAAAGGTAAAAGATAAAAGTACGTTTCGTCGAACGCTGATCACTCCTACCGGTTATAAGCTTTTAATTGCTGCAAATTTTGTAAAAATTTTGGAAATCATTTTCATTGCACCATTTAGATATCAATATAAAAAGTAACGAAGTGTTGCTACAAATTTTCTTTCACCTAGTTTCTCGCGTAAAAGTCAAAATTTCGCGAAGGTGCGAGTACTAAGTACGCAAGTAAAAAAGGGTCGTACAAGAAAAAAGTACGAAAGGAAAAAAGTACATAGGAAAGGGACAAAAGGCAAAATACAGCGGCGTTAATGAAAAGAAAGGTGGTGACGAGGGAAGCGAGACAGGGGAAGAGAGAACAATATAAAGGCCGTCGGACGAACTAGTGGAGAAGCAGTAACGGCGGTAGCAGCCGTTGAAAAGGGGAAAAGAAGGATAACGGGTGCAGGGGGGAAGGGAGGGCTCGCGGATGCGCGATGTTCGTTTTTGTACCCGGAACCGGTTGGACCACGGATTCCCGGCATAAATCATGCGCAAGCTCTCGAATCGACCCGCTGAAGCTTGAATATGCAGCAGCGTTGCTGCCGCCAGCTTCGCCGTTCGCGCTCGCGATGAGCTTTTTTTTCTGATTCATAGCGCGGAAAACGTACTGGTACGACTACTAATACTTCGTGTCATTAGGTATGCGCATTTAACCGCCGTAATCCTTGTGTAGACATCCTCCTTTTTCTTTCGCGCGCCTTTCTTGTACCACTCTTTACTATTCCTCATTTCTATCGGAAATTAATGTTGTAAATACAAGAAAATATATTTTTAAGATGCAGTGTGGATTTTTATATTTAGAAGTTGATTAAAAAAATTAATATTTTCAAAGAAAGAAAAATTATGCGATGCTCTAGAAAGATATATACTGTACATGGTAAATTATTATGCTATTAAAACAAAGTTTATGTTAAAAATGGCTAAAATGACGTTAATAACCGTAAAAGTTTCTTCATTAAAAGTTTTTAAAGCGTATTCAAACAAATTTCTGGCTATGTATCTAAATGTGCAGCAAACATTTCGCTGATAAAAGCTTTAGCTCCAGCCTTCCGGATGATGCTAAAGATTCTTCGCATTTTTCCTTTCAAAAAATGGAAATACACTGAAAAAATCGCACATTTGATTCACAGCTTATCTCAATACGCACACTCGCGGATTGGAATTACGATGAAAAAGATTTTTCCTATTTTCAGTCAATTTATTTTATCTTTATGCCACAGGATGGAGTATTTTTGAACAGAGATTATTTGACGCATCCTCTAATCAGATGAAGAGCAATATGGGATAGCGAATGTTGAAAAAGGACAAAAAAAAAAAGAGGGAGAATAGCGAAAAGAGTAGAGTAGAGTGGAGTGGAGTGGAGTAAATCTTTATTGGGGCCTTGGATAACCTTATCTGGCCCAAAAGAGAGGGAGAGAGAGAGAGCGGGGAGGGGGGCAGCTGAAGTCTGCGGTCATGCAGTAAAACAGTAAGCGAGCGGGGGCGGGAGGACAAAAGAAATGGAAAGAGAGATGTACGTGTCGCAGGATTTCATCCTGCTGAAAGTGGGTCAGAGCCTCCGGCCTCTGGGAGATATCTGGATGCGATGAAAGGTCTTTTGTCTCCGTCATATAGCCAACAAATCTCCTCCCCTTTCATATCTCGCGAGCAAACAACAAAACACGCGAGCCCAAGCTTGCAGAGGAAGCGCCAGACAATGATGAGATCGCTTCGAAAGAGACGGAGAAGGACAAGCGAGGACCTAGCATCAGAAACAAAGGCGCACGAGCGCAAGGGTTGCGACGGAATTTGCGCCGCGAAAGAAAAGGCTGCAATCGATCCTTCGAATTTTGGTAATTTCTATTCAAATCCGCGTACTTTTCCAACGCATTTTATATACCAATCGGGCATTAACATAATAACATTGCCGTTCAATATCTAGAAGTTAGAATTTTCGTATTTGCAACAATTAAAATGGTTTTAGTAAATTTTCTAAAACTTGATAAGCAAACAACGGGGCAAATATCAGATTCTTTTTCGCTGATTGAAAAATGCAGACATGCAACATATATTGTGCCGAGGAGCTTTGTAAATCAACGGTCAGATTACTCAAAGCCTGAATAGATCCTTCGAGTTACAAAAAATTGTTGCTGCACTATTTGATGCATCGCGTCCACTTCAAAATTTATTGAGGAATCCACGAAACTGAAGCTAAACCATTTTTCATTAGCCTCACTTGCCAGGAACAATTAATTTTACACATTCAATTAACAGGAGAAACAGTTTAGATATTTTTAAGTACTTTCCTGGAATGAGACACATTTTTCAAATTGTTATTGATGATTCATCTTGTCAATTGTTCCAATTATTTTTGAGTGACTCTTAAAAGAGTAGTTCAGCTAAATTTCGTCCTAAAAATTGATCATCTAAAAGTTAATCCAAACTAAATTAAAAAATAAAATAAATCAAAATTGTTCATTGTACTGTTTAAAAAATGTTTCGTTACTATGCGTAAATCTACTTACTTAATTAAAATGAATAATGCTGAGATAAGTATGCCAGAGCCAAGTGCAAGCTAATCTTTCGAAAAATAATTATCTCAGAATTACTTTAAGAGTTGTTAAATTGACTTTTAACTTTGTTTCACCTTTACTTGTTGCCTCGCGATAGTTTTTCAAAGTAATGCTGTAATACTCACCTCGTTAAAATAAGCTTGTTACTTTATCGCTAGTTGATGAAGCTTCGAAAATGTTCATTAAGTTATTTTAAAATATTTCATGAACATTTAGAAATATTTACAAAATTTACAACAAAATTATATATCATTGTAAATTATTTTTTTTATCGGGAATCAATTTTTAAAATTATAAAAAAAATGGAGATGATTAAGTTGTTTCGGCAAGCCAGTTGATTAAAACGACGACCCATCGCATTTTCTGGTAAATGAGGTTCTCCAAGCTTTTCCACGGTGACAAACGCAAGGCTCGATGACAGTGCAGGTCGCGCAGAGCCAAACGACCGAAACGTAGTCAGGGAAAATTATGCAACCACGGCAAACGGCTCAGCGGCACGCAACGAAAATTAGCCGATTACTGTGGTCTGTGATCGATTAAAAATCCGATTGACATTGGGTGCAAAGAAACCTCCGTTTGTGTTGGATCAAAGTCTCTTAACAATTGTGAGATAATTATTTTCCTCATTGATAAATAAACTAACCGAAAAAGATGAAAAGCAAGTTTACAACATGATGCATCTTTATTTATGTAATGCACATAAAAGCAGGATAACCTTGGATAAGCTTCTGCAGCCTGATGTCTGAGGCTTAATTGAAGAATCCTAATTAGTCTCGAGTAGGCTAATTAACAGTTGAGAAAGCATAAACATTAAATGCTATAGAGAACCAAGGAAAACGCTCATGCGATTTTTCAACATCCGAGGTGGAATAGCGGGGTGGAAGGCAAGCACGCGGAAGTGCTTGCAACATCAAAGTCTGGGGACTACCTGATGCGAAGGGAAGGCAGGTCCTCTCAAAGCTCCGCAACTTCGGCGCAAGATGGAATTTAAAGAAAACGACTACGAGGAGTCTGCCAGATGGCTCCTCTCAAGACTACATCTGGACGCGACAAATATTCCCGAATCCCCGGATGCGCAGTGGGCTGTTTGTGTTTGTCGGGAAAAGGCTGTTCACCTCGGTAGTGGTGGCAGTGTAAACACGAGGAAACGCGCAGCGGACCTGCGGGAATCTGGGATAAACTCCGGCTTACACCGAGACAATTCCGAGTCTAACGCAAGCAAACTTTTAACGTACCCCTATCAAACTCTTGCGAGTTTAAAGCTTTTAATGCGCATCTGGTGAATATTGCAAAATTGTGGAGATACAGGCAGGAACGTGGTAGCGATGTTTTAGCATTCAGTGAAACGAATAACTTATCGGTGCTCTTTCACGGATACTACCTTGCTGTGGTCACAAGCGAAAAATCGGGAAAATGAAAAAGTCGTGCTGTCCGAAAATTCTCTCGAGTGTAAGGTGCTACCGCATATCTCCCTTTCCGCTCCGTCGGGTCCGTAACTGAACGTTCTTGTGCACCCTTGCCAATTCGCAGTTCTGTGAGCTCTGCGATTACGCATTGAGCAAGTCATAATTTTATATTCGCGGTACCGATAGCATCATTCGCTTTATGCACAATTAATTGTGTTTTCCACCGTTTAGCAAGAATCGATTTGTTGATATATAGTACTTATTATAAATAATCTCTTTTTAAAGATAAAAATAAAAAATTATGAAGATATGGCAAGTTGAAAGTTAAACTTAAGGCATTTTTAAAAACGATGAAATTTGATGACTTAGTAATAATAACTATGTTATTGAATAATGCTAAAATTCAAATATTCATGAAAATGTTCTACTTCAATTTGATTGATTAAAGAATTTTACATTTATTTTCTAATCTCACAAATTAGAATTCATCATAATCTGAAAAGGCAAAATAGAAAATATTTTTATTTCTTAATTCTTATATTTGAGTACTATTCTGAATTTTATTAAAAACCTTTGAGGAAATTAGACTCATGAAGTGTAAAAAATAAGAGAAAAATCAACAAATGTAAAGTAACGAATGAGCCCTCATCCGTAGATATATCTTTCGACGCATTTCGAAATTACAAGCAGTGAGTGAGGTTACTTAGCAGTTTCGCTAACTCGACATACATACTACTGTAACTGGCAAATGCATGGACTCCGGTCGGCGTATAGGGTGCGGGTCTAGGACATATCGCATCGCATCGTCGGCTGTTAACAGTCAATGTAATGTTCGCGAGCAGCGCTGAAAGCTGAAGGGGAAAGAGGCAGGGTGTAGGGTGGGGATCACTAGCCACGGAGTTCGCTATTACACCGAGTACTGCGGACGGACACGTGGGAAAATCGATGCGCCGTGACAGTGGTAGCGGCCGGCTGCAGCCAGACACCAGCGGGGTCTGGGGGTCGAAGCGCGATAATCGAGCCTGTTCACGGTTAAATTCACTTGCGCCTCTATGAACGGAAATTAATTGGCGTAGGTCTAACGTCGCGCCGCTGGTCCAATGGTCTCCCTCTCTCTTCAACCTCTCTCACTGTATACTCCGGCGCCTGTCTATTGATATGTCGCGTTGTCACATCGATCGAACCCAGCGCCTATCCGTTAATCGCGATGGTCTCTCCCTCTATCTCTCTCTCTCTCTCTCTCTCTCGTGTGTGTGTGTGTGTGTGTGTGTGTGTGTGTGTGTGTGTGTGTGTGTGTGTGTGTGTGTGTGTGTGTGTGTGTG
>UXGC01000924.1:0-44410 GCA_900480045.1 Eurytoma adleriae
CGACTTTAATCATCCAAACAGAACAAGGACTCCGAAGAAATCAGTATCTTGGCTTAAAGAAGTTCTGAAAGCTCGAATGCTATTACCAAACTGAGAAAAAAACTGTGTGAATTAATATGTACCACAGAATAAAGCAATATTATAAGAAACACTAAATTTATTAAATAATTTACTAATTTATTGTAAATCTTACTTATGCTTTTATGATAAAAGATTCGAATCGATTTAATAAAATATTAAAACGATAGTCCGATTTATTGTTCGTAATACAGGTGGTACAGGTGACCTAAACTTATTTATAAACATCTAATTATTATATCCAAATATTAGTTACTAATGCAATGTACATTAATGTATCTAATAAATGAGAAAGAATAATAGTAAAAAGCTATTTTTAGTTTTATGTTGTTCTAGATTAATTAATATAAATTGCTTGCTTCTATTACCTATTTTCACAACTGATATTTAATAGGCATTTAATTTTTCATATTTCCACAAGTTATCTTTAGTTTCGTTCAAGTACTAAAACGCAGAAGTCAAACTAAATTGAAAGCTAACAAAAAATAGCAGGTGTCTTAGACAACGTACATGATATGTACATGATGTGTCCATGATATGGGTACATGATAAAATATCTACATTCATTGTGTTATTTCCTATAACGTAACACAAAAGGAAAACTTAATTTCGCGGCCATTACCGTGCATTACAATTGCGTGGAATTAATTTTTTCGAAGACAAAAGAGAATGAAATAGTAAAGTGTAGTATATAACGGGAAGATTGTAAAGTTTAAGATCGTCAGTCTCGACGCGTATTAAACTTACATTAATACCATAATGAAGAGCTCAACGAGAAACTTGCGAATTTTCTCCCTCATAATTTTATCGACCTTTTCGACGATTTTTGCGTCAGAAGTTTTAGGTACGTTTTTATAAAATTTTCTTCTTTTAATAAAAATATATTTGTAAAAATATGTTATATAAATTTTAATATTTTTATATTAAACTAACGGATATAATCATCATTCACAAATATGTGATAACAAATTAATTATCCAGTTACCAGATTTTTGCAAGACCCTCTATTATATTGAATTCACAGATTTGATATCTTATAAAATAAATTAAAAATATTTGTGTTGGTCGGATAAAGGAATAATAAATCTACACTATCAATCTTCTTTATCAATAAAATCTACAACTAGATTTTTTTTTTATATTTTAAGCTATGATTATATACTACTGTTCTCAGATTGCTCGATACCAGAAATCACTGTACAACTTGATAATGTAATTGTTACTGTAACGAATCTCGAGATTGCCTTCAAATATAAAAGAAATTCTTTAGAAGTGTACCAGTATCCTGGAACACCATCTGTGAATTTATTTGTCAGCGATTCTCAAATATCTTTTACAGGTAAAATACTGAATTCATTCAACAATAATTGTATGAAATAGGATTTTAAAGCATTTAACCGCTGAATTTTTAGGAAAAGTTGATAACAACAAAAAAGGTCTTGGTGGTAAAAAAACATACCAGAGCCAAATAATCGGCATTGCCAATATCGCTGTAAGTAAAATATAAAATCGAAATACATATCCGTGTCCCTATAGAAAAAAGCAAATTTATTTAAGTTTCTCTAACGAAGACAAGCACATTAGTTTTTTGCAATAAAAATTATTACAATTCAAATTTACCGCGAAAAAAGTATGTTCTTTTTCCGCGGAAGTCTTAGTAAATTTGACTTCGAAATGAAATATGCTTTTTTTCAATACAACCATGCGAATTATAGTTAGTAATCTTTACACACAGCCTAAAGTGTGCGAGTTTTCGCCGATAAATTAAAACATGCTTTTTTCGTTAGGGGATACAATATATAGAGCAATAATGAATCAGCCGTATATAATATGGTCCATTACGTGACCTAAATTTTATATGCAACCCCCTAAACATGATATAGCATGCTATATATTGTTAAGGGCTTCTAAATTAAGTTTAGGACACAGGATGGCCCATTATACTACGCTGATACTGCATACTTTATTGTCTATTACACCCTATTCTTCATTATCAGAAACTGAAAATATTCAGTGTATAAATCTGCAATATTTATAATAAATATAATTTTTTGAATATTTATCCATTTTGCGATTCATAGATTCATACATTATTAATTAAAAAAAGCTCATTGCTTTTTTAATTTACTTAACAGGATTCCGGGAACTACACGAAAGGCTTAAAAGATTGCACATTCTTTGCAACAGATAAACAAAATCAGTAAGTAATAAAACTACTCGCGGGTAAGCTTAAATTACTGTGCACAGTAAAATACTTTTTCGACAGCTTTTATCAAATTTGTTGAAACGAATGTAATGCGCATTCTTTCGCAAGGCACGTGTATAAGGAAACTAGTTTGAATTTATTTGTGAATAAATATTCGAATTACGTAGGAGGATATAATATTTCAAACGTTATTAATTCAATGTGTGCTCTTTCGACTGATTAGATATTCTAACGCCGATAAAACGAGCAACGCTTGTTCCTCGATTAATTAAAAGAATAAAGTTACACGCGACACTTATCAATGAATTGAAAAGAAAAAAACTCCAGTCTAGCGCTCTATACATGTAATTTAAAATGTTGACAAAATTTTGCTCGGTTACAATTTTATCAATTTCACGGCCACATTTTTAATAAACCGTACTTTTCTAGTTTTTACCATGAGCTTTCGGACGCAACGCAATCAGAGATCTTCCGAGTGGCCGAGGGGTGTCTTACTTCGAAATTATGCGAGAAACTCGGTGGCGTACGCGCGCACGATGTACTGCAAGCGCAACAAAATAAGCGAGACTTTGGCCCTTTCTCCATCTGGGAGGGCCTACTGATCTTTGCTTACCCCAAGCTCAAATTACCCCACGATTTGAATAACGACAAAATGTATCCCATTGGCAGGGAGGTAAGCGAATAGATTTGAAGAAAAACAATGCAATAGAAAATAAAAAAAATTTTCTGAAAATGATTTTAAAATCTATATTTGAGTAGTGATTACACTGTGAAAATATCTAATTTACTCTCTAAATTTTATTCAGTAAATTTCAATAATTTTCAGTTCAGATCAGTGTAAACCAGTGAAAGTGAACTGATCTGAACGGGAAAATCAGTGAAATTCACTGAAGTTCACTAAAAATTATTGAAATTTCACTGAATGAAACTTAGAGAGCACAGAGTTTATCTTAATTTTTGCGATCTCTAAGTAAATAACAAAAGAAAATTCATTGAGTAATTAATTCACGTTAAAACTGTGCTTGCAACTCTAACAAATTATATTGATTGTTAAACTAAATGTTTGTCAAGCATGAAATCAATCACTTTTTACAGCTATAAGTATTTTATGTGGGGCTTTAACTCGACAAAACTCCATATTAATGATGCTATTAATCTCCCTTGTCTTAGGCATAAAATGCATTTGTTGCACAATATAACGCTATTGTATTGAAATAACAAATATATAAAACCGTAAAATGATATATTTATCACTAACATGTTTTTAGTCGAAACTCATTAAGGCGGCAGACTTGATAGTCGTAGGTACAAGACAACAGTTGCACGGCTCTATTAGGGTGCCTGACATAAAGCGAGGACTTATGTCGGCTAGCAAAGGTTCTTTCTCGTACGTATAAACTAAATTACATTTCACTTGTTCTCATGAATATAAAGATTTATTCTTGAAAACATTTTCGTTAAATTTGAATGCTCGTACAATTGAAATACAGCTAGCTGACTAAACAAAATGTGTCCAAAAATCAAAATTTCAGAAACGTGCATGAAATGTACATCACTGACGATGTAATTATGAGAGCGACTCCATCATCCAGTGTCGTGCAACAATTTTCATTCGGCTTCAAGATTTTTGAAGCCTTCTTAACTTACGAAGAATTTAAAGCGGTAAGATTCAAGTAAATCACAAAAAATCCAATTAATATGACTTTGATCAGCCTAATTAAATATTATTTAAACAGAAACACTAAAACATTAATCGCAATTCTTTTGAATTTTATTCAAAAATTTCTTAAAAATTTAATTATAAATAGTTCTCTTAAAAAATATAGATTTTATTTACATTTTTATATTCTAAGATAATTCGCTCATCGCTAAAGATGAGTGTTTCTGAATTAACTGAAATTGAACTAAACAATCTACTTTACGATCGCAGATCAACATATTGCCGCTGAAGTCTAAACTCTGCATAGCCGTGGAGAACATAACGTTCAGTACGGTGGTGGAAATGGACTTCAGCAGCGCGCACTGCCAGCCGAGCGTAAAAACGTTCAAGATCGAAAATCCCGGCGCGCCCAAGACCGAAATATGCGGCCAGAACGACATTGGCGTTGTGAATTCCATACTGGAGTGGTTCGTCGCCAACTGGTACAGAGAGGGTCTTGCGGCCCTCGCTAAACACGTCGAGATTGCTTTGGCCAGCCACGTGCTCGAGCACTTCGATTGCGAGAAATTCAAACGAGGCGCATGAGCTAAAAATTAATAATATTGTAAAAAATAAATAAATAAATAAATAAAAAATGAATACGATGAAAGGACTTTTTTTGTATTCGTAGATCAGTATTTCCTCACTTGTTTAGTCCGGTCGCAATTCGGAAGTCGCCTGTTCCGTTTGCTCGTTTGGGGTCGTCAAGCTGTTTCCTATTTTTACGACGACCTCGCTCGAATCGCTTCTCGGGGACATGAGACCGGCTTTCACAACAGAATCTTTTTTTACAGCACTTGTTTCTTCCTTTTCCGAAATCCTTTCATTCACCGCAGAGCAGTCAGCTTTCAGGGTTTCCTTTTTACTACCCTCATCGGTATCGCTTGAAGGAGCGTTTTTTTGCTCTACATGGGATTCTTCCCTACTCGTGGATAAATTCTCCAGTTTTTTACTGCTACTTTCTTCCTCGTTATCTTTGGAATCCATTTTTTCAGTTTCTTCGGGTCTCTCTGGAGAATCTTCAATTTCTATTGGTTCGTTCTGAACTTCGAGCTCATTTGTACGTTCAATATTGGAGACTACATCCAGCGTTGAAGCATCAATTTTTTTTACAATCGACAGATTCTCGTTCAATTTGGCCTTTTTTACAATCACAATTGATTGGTTTACAATTGCATCGCTTTGAATCTGAGAATTTGCATTTTCTACAGTGGATTCAATCTGCGAAGAATCATTGCTACTCTCTGTTGCGGAATTGTCAATCGTCGAGGATCCGACTTCAGTCTTTTCTTGAGAATTGCTAGAAGTCTGTGCCTTGAGGGCCAGGTACTCTTCCACAGAACCGGTTGGCTTGAGAATCACAGTTTCTTGTGGGCTTGGCTGCGATGGTTCCTGAATTAGATTAGGTGAGTTATTCAATTTGCTTTGTCTTTGCCTCTCTCTTAGACGCTTACGTATTTCGGACTGTATTTTTGACTCTTTTATTACACTCTGAACGTCGTCTTGTTGATAGTAACGCGTTGCCCATGTTTCAGACTTGTGTTTCTGCGCTTCTTCGGAGCCTAAATTTTTATTTGTTTCTTCTGACTTTTTCTTTTCCACGTTAGATTTAGACCTTTCCAAATCGTCCATATCGTCTGGATAATCATCTAAGTTTATTATTTCTTCAATGTCTAAAGATTTATCATCAAATAAATCTATTTTCGAACTACTTTCTTTCTTGTCATTCGAAGCATTGATTATTTTGTCAGTTTCTTTGGGTCTTTCTGGAGATTCTTCAATTTCTATTGGTTCACTCTGTACTAAATGTATTTTTTCATTTTTATTTTTATGCACTTTAGTTTCTTCTTTAGAAACTTCCTTTTCATTAAGTTTAGATGTGTTAAGCTCAACGCTTTCCTCATCTGTGTCTCTATTCTTTTTCTTCGATCGAATGTTTGGATTCTTTTTAATCTTTTTAATATTCTTAGAAGGCGATTGTTCAGTAATTTTATCTTCTTTATTAATAATAGCTGCTCCGTCATCTTCATCATCAACAATTTCTCCTTCTTCTAAATCCGATTCCTTTTTCAACTCATCTTCCATCTTGTCACTTGAATTATTTTCAATTACACTCATAGGTAAATTATCATTCTTATTTTCCCTTTCCTTTAGTTTTTCAGCTTTATCCCTTTCTTTAGGATTTTCCATTTTATCCTTTTCTTGAGATTTTTCAACTTTATCCTTTTCTGTAGGTTTCTCAACTTTATCCTTTTCTGTAGTTTTCTCAACTTTATCCTTTTCTGTAGGTTTTTCAACTTTATCTTTTTCTGTAGGTTTCTCAACTTTATCCTTTTCTGTAGGTTTTTGTACTTTATTGTTTTCTTTAACATTTTCTTTCTCTTTATTTACATCATTACTGACGGTTTCCTTTTCTTGATTTACATCTTTTTCCTTATTTGCACTTAGACCATTATCTTTGCTAGTACTTGGTTGATCTTTATTTTGACCATTCTCCACTTTTGATTTACGTTCACTAGCAAACTTCTGATTAATTCGCTTTGAACTATCTTCATTGTCGCTATCACTTGAAAGTAGTTCTATAGTTGGAGCAGGATTAATAACTACATAAACATCTTCATCTTCTCCATGCTTCATCAGTACATCAATTTTTTCTAATTGCTCTTTCAAATTAGCATGTCTTGTCTTTGTATTTTGCTCATTAGAATTGTTAGAGCCCTCAGTGGTATTAGCACTATTAGATTGCACAACTTTTGAGGCATCTTCCTCTTTTCGAATAAGAGCTCTTATTGCTCTTGCTCGCATTTCAAGCTCCAAAAGATCTAAAAGGCTTTCACCTTCTTTTGCTTTATCCTTTACTTTCTCTTTTTCCTTATCTTTTGCTTTATCTTTTCCTTCAGTTTTAACTTTCTCCAGTTTTACCTTTGCACCTTTGCCTTTTTCTTTTGATTTTAATTTAATCTTGGTATCTTTGTTATTCTGATCTTGAACTTTTTTGTTCTTTTTTTCTTTACTTTTCTTTTTACCTTCTACTTTAATCTTAGTATTTTCGTCCGCGCTCAACCATTCTGTGTCAGACACAATTTCAAGAGATGGTCCTAAACAAAAATAACGTTAATGCAAAATTATTTACAAATCCAATATTCACTTATAATTAATAAATAAAAATTACCTGAGTCATCAGAATCTTCGGTATCAGAAGACTGTAACATTTCTTGACCATTTACTATGGACAAAATTCTTGCCTTGGACATACCAGTCAATTCATTGGCGCATAGCTCTTCTAAATCGCTGAATTCTACTTTCTAAAGAAAATTTCGTAAAATTTTAATTTTTATCAATCCATTAAATATTTTTAAACTGGATTGACTTATGGATTACCTTTAAAATTTGTGGAAGCATCAGACGAATTTTCTCAGCTTTCACAGATTTAAAGAGTTGAGATGCCATTTCTTTCCTATTTGATATATATTCTTTGATAGGCTTCAGGTCTTTTGCATCGGTCTCTTCATCGGAAGACGAAGATGAGGAAGTAACAGAAGAGCTTGCAGAGCTGCTGCCAGATCCCTAGAATAACATTTTAATCAGTACACAATATTTTCATTCTAAACATTCTTTAAATATAAGATAAATTAAAAGAAAAAATAAATAAAATAAAATGTTAAAATGATAAATAAATAAAATGTTCCTCAAAGGTGTACTCCTAAATAAATTACTTCTAACCTTAAAAAAGTAAAACGAATCTAAAACCCTCAAAACAAAGCAGTCAAAACCTGCTCCACGATTTAAAAAAAAGTAAGTAATCTACAAAGAATCATACCTCACTAGAGAACTTAAATCTCTTCGGTCTCCTCCTCACGTCAGCCATCTTCGCGGTACTGTTCGCGACGTTGGATCACAACACTGACAACGAGAGCCGCGACGAACCTCCAAAAACGTCCTGACGCGAGCAACGGGAAAAAAAAGCCGGTTCGTGGAAAGAACAGCTGATCGTCCGTACAATAGAGTTTCACCTATATCAGCCGTTGGCCGCGGCGCTCGCCGCACTCCGGGGGAAAGGCAGGAATGAGGTAGAAGAGAGAGACGGCGAATTACATATGTACGCGTATCTCGCGTACGTGTGATACCAGCCACGGCAGTGCATCTGTTTAGGCGCGCGCAAGAGGATGCGCGGGGACCCCCGGTCCTAACCTCGCGGAAGGCTGGGCTCACGAAATGCCGCGTCCGCAGCCGTGATCGCTGCAAGTGCACGCTACGCGCCGCCCACGCGTGTACACGCCGTAGCCTGCGCAGGTGTGCCCGACCGCGTCGCGGACGGAGTATGCGACTCCCGACGGCCAGCCCCACCAGCTAACCCGTCGACGCTCCACTCCGACGGAGGCCTGGCAGACCCGCTGAGGTAAACACGAGTCACCTGTGCGCGACTCCGAAATTGATATGCTCCCTCTTGAAAAAAAAAAAAAAACTAACTCGATCGCACGAGCGGACGTGGATAGAGGGATCTTTGCGATCCTTATCTGTACCAATCGGCTTTCCTTGTTTGCTTTTTTGTACTGTGTAGCTTGTAGTTAGTAAGGTGCGGGAGTACAATTTCGTGTACTTGATAGTGCAATTTCTGATGATGTTCTTTTGTTTTCAGATAAATCATGTGATACTAGTTTCCAAAATCAGTATGAAACTCTGCTCAATCGACATTCCTTGAAGAAAATCGTTATTTATTCAATGATACGAATCTATAGATATCTAATCTTTAGAGGACTACTGCAGCTTTATTACATTTACCGACATATCTTATATTTAATTTAATAAAAGTTTTAACCAAAAGAAGACTATAAAAGGCAAAATGTTGGGAAGATTTAGAACTGCATTGATGAGTGCCGTGGGCACCAGTGAACTTGGATTGCAGTATCCCAACGATTCTGACGCAGAATCAGTCACCGATCTTATAAACTCCAATCTACCAATAGCTGTTGAGACCAAACCTTACAGTAGACCTAGTTTTCTTGGATTGACAAATGAAGAAACTCAGGTAAAGTGTAGCCGTCGAAATGCATAACTTGAAAAGTATTTAGTTACAAAATTTTAGTTAATCAATCGAAATTGTTATTTAGGTCAGTGCGGATCATACAGTGCGGCCCATAATTGTGCCCAGAGATTTAAGTAGATTACCGTGGTGCGCAGGTTACGCTGAGTGCATAAATGCTGGCAAAAGTACATGGAACGAAGATCAAGCTACTGCAACACGCGGTGATCTAAAATTAATGGATTCAAATGTAAGCATCCCTTATGTTATGTTCTCAATGTTTGATGGCCATGCAGGCTATCAAGTAGCACTGACTGCAAGATTACATCTTCACAGAATAATATTGGTAAGTTAAATAACGATTTTTTAAAAGAATGTAAATTAGATTATCAATCTAATCTAAATTTGATTTTAGGAAAGGTTAATGGCTATACCAGGTGATATTTTATTAGCTGAAGAAAGCGAAGCAACTGTAATAAAAGGATGGGAGTTAGTTGTGGGAGCCATTGAGCTCGCCTACAGACAAATGGATCAAATGGTAGAACAACAAGCGCAAAGAGGAGGTGGTGGCTGCACATCTTTGACTGTTTTATTCTTAAATGGTAAACTTTATGCTGCCGGAGCTGGAGATTCCAGGTTTGAAAAAATTGTTTAACACAATTTTAACAAATTTTAAAAGCTTTGATGATTAAAATTTTTATATTTCTTTTAGGACAATTCTTGTCTTAGGTGACAGTGAACGTGCTCTTACAAGGGATCACACTCCAGATTCAGAATCGCATCGCGTAAGAGCTTTAGGACACTTAAAAAGTACAGAACTCTTAAAAGGACATTTTACATCATTAGAATTTAAAAAGAGACCTTTACAAAGAGATGTAGGCTCAATGGTTTTATATAGAGAACCCTATATGACAGGTTGGGCTTATAAAGTATTATCTCATCCCGATTTACGTCTACCTCTAGTATCTGGTCAAGGTAAAAGAGTAAGTATTTTATTTTATACATTTTATTTATTTTAAATTTTTTGAAAAGATGTTAAATTTTTTAACAAATTAAAGTGTACAATAACAAACTCTTAATAAATTGTATTTTTAATTATTTTCAGAGTAGAGTTATGGGTACAATAGGAGTGACTCGAGGCTTTGGGGATCATGGTTTGAAAGCTGCAAATACTGGAGTGAATATAAAACCATTTCTGTCATCTCAACCCGAAGTACAAGCATTAGATTTAGAAGAATGTAACCTCACTGAAAGAGATTGTATTATTCTGGCAACTGACGGTTTGTGGGATGTAGTTTCTGATAAAACAGCAGCAAATATCCTTAGAAAAACACTTGCACCAGAAAATCCCTCATTAGAATACAGGTATGATAAAAATTCAAATTACAAATAATATATTACTAATTTTGAATGTAGTAATAAATAAATAAATATATTTTATTAGTTTTAATAATTATAAATTTTTTTTCTATAGATTAACAATGGCTGCTCAGGAGCTAGTTCAAGCAGCTAGAGGCAGATTGGTTGGAAGGGGGTGGAGACTGAAATCGGAAATGCAAGAGAATGGGGAAAGTGAGACATCAATGGCATCAGTGGACGACATAAGTGTAATGGTTGTGCCTCTTTACCCTTACTTATGTGAGCACAGACAGTGGGTAAAAATGCAGCAACAAGAAAGACGACACTCAGTGAATTCCATGCAGTTATCAATGAATGACACGACCTAATCAATCGCGTTTTTGTTACTCTACCTCAATTGATTAGAATCAAGAAAAGAAATATCGGTATATAAATCCTGAGTGGAAAGAAATCTTTTTCTCGAGGCTCGTTTTCGATAATATAAGGTCAAATAATTTTTTATTAAATTTTATAGAGAATTTTTATCAACTGATCTTATAGAATCTAAAATGTGAAGTTGCAAAAGAGCTTATTAATATTTTGATTAACATTAACATGAGTTAAAGAATATTTCTGCTAAGGATTAAATTCATTTAACATCAATTTTTAATCATAAGATAAAAAATAATGTAATGATAAACTGCCAGTCGCACTGTTTTAAGAGACCATTTTTTATTTTGGTGGCATTTTTTTTAAGCATCAGTATGCTACATTCCATTTTTCCTAGTTTTGTTAAAAAAGATAAATTTTGAAACATTTTTATATGTATTTTTTACTT
The DNA here is from genome assembly GCA_900480045.1 of Eurytoma adleriae. Lineage (NCBI taxonomy): Eukaryota > Metazoa > Arthropoda > Insecta > Hymenoptera > Eurytomidae > Eurytoma > Eurytoma adleriae. Next base: position 11,183 of record UXGC01000924.1, read on the forward strand.
TTATTTCATGTATAAACAGTATCGGAAAGTTGATAAAATTCATCAAATTATTGTTTTATCTTGATGATGCCAAACTTTACCTCAGAATTAATTCTTATCTTTATGTTATTGTTAAGTTACAGAATGACAAACTCTGTTCATGCTTGGCTTAAAATAAATGAACTACAGATAAATATTAATTAAAAAGTAAAATAACGTCATTTCATCATGATAAAATAAAAGTTCAATAGTGATTACGATATTAATTATACATAGATAGAAAAAGTTAGTACTTTTAAGGATCTTGGAATTGTTTTCAATAATAAATTATCATTTAATGTGCACATTAATTTAATTGCATCTAAAGCTAATTCGTTTATTGATTTTTATCTCTATGAATATGAATACTATCGTTCAATAATTCACTATTATTATTAATCCCACTGCATAAGTCTGTTAGTTCCAATTTTAAACTATGCATCAGTTATATTTCCCGCCATATTTAGACTGTGCGATAAGGAAAATTGTACATATGATGAAAAAATATTTTTTTAGTAGCCAAAAAATCAACAATTATACAACAGCGTTATGTATCATAATGCGTTTAAATAGCCTGTGTAATTACACTTTCTTAAATAAATCTAATATTCATATTAACCTGATTTATTATTTATACTTGTTACAAACCTTCTAAAATGATGTAAAAGTAATTATCAAATTGAATTTCTTATTATTTTATTAAATTCAGTGGAATCGTTAATGTATAAAGATCAAATAACGTAAACTTTATATAAAATTGTAACTCGAAAAAAAAAACTCGAGGAAAAATTAAAGAAGTATGTACATAAAAATTAATAAAACAATGCCTATTATATTACCATATTAATAATTTAACACTATTTGTGCATTAAATAAATTCATAAAAGGGCTGTAGCTGGAAACAATGAACAAAGCATTGCAAGCAATGAACAAAGAACTGCATTAACACGTCTACTTAATAATAAAAAATGCAAGAATCTTGTCTATTATTTATAAACAGCAACCTATCCATTATCTATTTATATTAAATATGAACATTTATGAACTAAAAGAATGTAATAAAACACACCTTTATCAAATTTCGTTACGACGAAAAGAAAAAGCACATGCTGAAATTTCTAAAATTTTTAACACTTTTTAAAAAAATACTATCAATACTTTTTAAACAAATACTTTTAATACTTTTTAAAGAAATACTTTTAATACTTTTTAAACAAATACTTTTAATACTTTTTAAAGAAATACTTTCAATACTTTTTAAAGAAATCCTTTCAATACTTTTTAAACAAAAACTTTCAATACTTTTTAAAAAAATACTTATAAAACTTATACTCATTATTATTGCAACTTTTACTTATTATCAACTCTTTAAAATCACACTATTTTTAGATAAATACTTATAATAATTTTAATAATTTAATAAAAAACACTGAGCTGCGTTACGCAGCGACCGATGAAAAACTTGAAATGAAATCCTGTCCGCACTCGCCGCCGCCGCCTCTTGCCGGCGGATTCCGCGGATTCTCGGAAAAAGCGCGCAGTGCGCACGTCTTGAATTTTCGCAACGCGACGCGCGACAAAAGACGATCGGCCAGTGGCGCCAATTTGCCAAAAATTTAAATTTAGAAACTTTTTAAGCAGCGATTGTTCTCTGTTTTTTTAAAAATAAGTAATAACGAGATAAATAAATGAATAATAATAATGGAATAAATAAATAAAAAGAGGTAAATAAAAAAATAAGCCGGTAGCGAGCAGCGATAATTAGCAGCGAATAGACAGCGCGGCTTGACGCAGTATACTGATACTGTATACTGATTAGTGAGTGCGAGAGAGAAAACCTCATCGTTCGCTCTCTGTTTCTCTCATGCCAACCCATAGGTATTCCCTCAGAAGCTTACCTAGTTATGCGAACTAGGGTAACTGAATTTACTTCCATAAAAAATTGGGTCGGTATGATACGGTCAGATTTAAATTTATTAAGTCTTATTTATTTAATTCAACTTCAAAGAAATTATACTTAAATAATAATAATAATAATAATAATAAGCGACCTCGAAAATTGTTTTTTTTTCTCATATTATAATTATAATCCTTATATATGCATCATAATTATAATTAACTATTACAAATTCAAAATGATCTATTTAAAATATATTAATAAATATTCATTATTATTTATTCTCATTACATAAGCATACTTTTTATTTTATTCATTTTTACAAAATAAATTGTATGTACATATACAATAATAAATATTATTGTATTAATCAAAGAAAATTATTTATATTAATTATGAATGTTAAAAAAAGCTATTATTGAAATAATGACTAAAATTTTTAATTTTAATTTTTGCCAAAATTGTAAATATAATATATTTAATTAATCTTTTGGAAGGTTGATATTAAATTATTAATAAAGGTGTACTTTTTATATTTCTCAAAATCAGCTGTCAATAATACCATTTTATTTATCACTACTACATTTATCACTACTACATATATTTATTTATATATCAATATATACAAATTCTAAGTTGGATTAGTATAGAGAATAGTTAATTAAGTACATTATTAAGTTAAGGCAATATTTTACGCTACAAAATGTGTAAATTAAATGAAAGAAAATATACATTAACTATAAAATAAAAAAATTAATCGAACTTCTGTTACGCGCAAATACGATGACAGTATAGTTGTATGTACATTTATATGAGACACGCACACAACTACGCGACTTCACTGTGGGTTGACTGTTAATACTATTACTTTATTAATTAACAATTAATAATTAGTACATATGTTAATTTATAAGCATTTTAAATACAGTAGGCGCGTGTAGTTTACCTACAGTAGGTATCATTAACGTGCGGCGCCACCACACGGAGCCGCATCGAAGGTCTTTAACAAAGTATCTGCAACTACACTCGGCCCGCGGCCGGCACCCTCAAATGCTCCGAGAATTGCGAGAGTGGCCATCCGAGTGGTGGGGGTAGTCGCCAGCCGGGATCGGCCGAGGTTGCCCGAGCGACCGCTCGTACGGAACGCCGCGGTGTGAGTGTGTGACAGTGTGCTCTCCCGACTACTACACGCGCAACGACACAGCCGCGCGGCGCAGGGATCGACCAGGTGCGTGTCGGAGGAGAGCGGGTAAAAAAAAAAGTAGGGGAGAGCCCGAGAACGTTTCACGGCTCGCCGTGTGCCGTGTGCGTCTTATACTTATACCTCGCCGCGCCGGAGAGTATAACGTGTACTCACGCTTCGGCTGCGAGAGAAAGAGAGAGACAGAAGCTGCCTACCCAGTACGCATACGCAGTACGCACAGAAAGCGGGATAAGGAGAGAGAGACAGATAGAGGAGAGAGCGTGTGCGCCATTTTCTATTTTTGCATAGAGGCGGTGCGCGCAGAGGCCTACGCACACACGCTCGCACACTCACACACACACATAGAGGCGCACGCGCGTGCAGCGACGTCGTCTTCGCGGACAATTGGGAGACAGGACAGAGGCCCCGCCACCGGGACGGAAGAGACAGCGCGTGGAGAGTTCGGCGGTCGACGTTGCAGCAGCGACATCGGTGGAGAGCACGTACATAGGAGTCGTCAGATAGCCTGCTGCAGGGGGACGTGTGTGTGCGCTGGCGATCGAATTTTCTGGCGGTTTGCGCGGCGCCCCTCTTCTCCCGTGCGCGTGTGCGTACATTATTCCGGAAAGCCCGCGGTGTTTCGCCTCTCCCGCACGCAGCCGTCCGCGCACCAACACATGGGCGCGCTGCCGCTGCCGCTGCAAAGGTTCGCTGTGCTCTCACCCTCCTCCGCGGCGCGCGGCACGTAAACACTCATCCCGGAGCGGCGGCCCGAGGCTCAACTTTTTTCCGATCAGCGAGCGCTTCCTGGCACGGCCCAGCAGCAGCAGCCATCTCCCGCAGCCGAGGCACCGGGGACGCACGGCCGAGAGGAGAGGACGCCTTTCGCCGTCGACACGTTTTATCTCGTTCGCCGACTGTACGCACCGCACGCTTTGCTGCTCTCCCCATTTTTTTTTTCGGTTTTTTTCTCTCTCTTTCTCTCACCTTCTTTCACCAGGACACAAGAGAGAGAGGGAGTGTAGGCTTAGGAGCTGGCGAGCTATAAGAAAAAAAAAAAACAAAACGTCTGTGATATTAAACAGTACATATATAAGGATTTACGTATAGGTAGATAGGTGTATAAACACTCGTGTAAGGAGAGAGAGATAAGTTTTTAGCGTAGGGTGTGTGTATGAGAAGTGTGCTAGTGCAAAGGAGAGAGTTGGTTTCCATCAACGTCGAGGAAGATCTTCAACGAAGTTCGAACATACGCTGGATAGTGTGCGAAGCCTGGCCAGAGGCTGACGAAGGCCCAGAGCCCGGAGCTAGCGACCCAGGAGAACAATGTCTACTAGCTCCAATTCTAGCGACAGGCCTGTGCCGGATCCTAAAGACGAGGGTGAAGGAGATGGTAAGTTGTATTCTTATTTTAGGTGTATTACAATGCTTAGTTTCACTTGACTCATATACATTATTTTTAGTTGTAAAGTAAAACATAATTGGTACGATTAGTAGATTAATATGTTGCTTAAAAAGCAATGGCAATGAACTTATATTCTTAGCTTCTATATAAAAAGGTTATGTTTCTCTGAATATTCATAGCAAATCTATCCTTGAATATATTATCTGTTAATTGAATAATGTCGAATCATATTTTTTGCACTAAAATTCAAAATAATGTTTTTGTTGCTTTCATAAAAGAGTTTCAGTTATTTATGAATGTAGAATGCTTATTCAAAATTTTCTAGGTCATCAGTTACAGTTAGATTTTTTGAAGTGTACTGCTGTTGTACTAAACCTTTAACTGAAGACTTGTATTCAGCTCAAATACGATAAAGATTCTAAAAAAAGAGTTATAAAAAAGTAATAGAGTAAAAACTAATGAATATATTTTGTCAATTATAAATCTATCAAGTATTCAAAATATTAAAAAGCTATTGAACTTTGTTTTGTATACATTTCTTATACAGAACAAATTGTACATGTGAACAATTATAGATTTTTAGTATTGAGATCTTATTTTGTAAACTATTTTAAAAATTACAAAATGATAATAAAACTTTATTTTAATTTTAATATTCTTTATCTTTTATTCTTTGATAAGATTCAGTTCAGCATAGCTTTTGATGTAACCTAACCCTTTCTTTGAAAGTCAGAATACTTATGAACATTGTTGTGAATAACAGCAAGAATAAATGCTTATCATTTTTTAAAAATAAATATTGTTAAAAGTTTTGTTTATTTTTCAGTTCCTGATTCATATTATCACAATGATCTTATTAAAAAATATTTTTAAAGGATTTTATAATAAATAACAAATATAAGTATAAATATTACAAATTTTCATACTTTTGCACGTTCTTTGTACTAAAAAATTGTGCAAATGCTTAATAAATTGATTCAAATTTTAAATTGATTAAATTTTAATATCTTTATTGAAGTTAATAAATGATTGCAGAAAGTTGCACTGCTTTTAAAAATTAAACGACTGGTGCTGAGCAAATTAAAGGAGCAAAACATATTATTGCATTGAGTAAATGTTTTTACAAATCATCAAATTTCAACTCCCAATGTTGTTGCGCCATCTTCATTTCAAGCATTGCCCAAATTAAAAAATTGTTGGAAAAAAAAGGAAGTCTCTTGCGACTCCCACTTCATTAATTATCCAGTGTACTCTACAAAAGTACATGTACCGATAGCAATTGTTCGCAAGAGCTCTGTACCTCTAAATTTAAACGGAGTCTTTTTCAAGTCTACGCAAAACAAATAAATCTGTAATAAATTCAATGCTCCTAGAGACAAACAGTCCCACAGCACCTTGAGAATGCCGTAGACTCTCAGTATTACTTGTAGTGTGCACTGCTTTAAAACAACAAGCGTCGAGCAAATTAAAGGAGCAAAACATTTGATTGCATTGAGCAAATGTTTTTACAAATCATCAAATTTCAACTCCAAAAATCCACCCAAACAAGTAAATCTGTAATAAATTCAACGCTCCTAGAGCCAAACGGTCCCACAACACCTCGAGAATGTTATAGACACCCAGTAACACTTGTTGGTGTGTGTTTACTTGACGCGACCAATGAGCGAGTTAGCGCTAGCCTCGTCGGGGGCTCTTGCCTAGTCGAAATTTCCTCTCTCACCCACTGCGTCCAGAAATTCTCTCTCGCGACGTTCCTTCTCCCTCGCCTCGCGCAGTCTTCCCGTCGATCGTCCGGCTCCTTCGCTTATCTTTCGAAGAAAGTAATCGATCCGCGGGTCCGAGCGAGCAAAAGTGCAGCGACACTCCGGCCCCACAGTTGACGAACTTCCCATCGGACGAAGCCTTCCACCGGTTTGATCTTCTCCTCGCCGACCCTCCTTTTCTTTTCGGAGCAAGTGCATGCACGCGCGCCTCGTTTTTTTTTTTTCGCCGGGCGGGGGTAGCTTTATCGAAATTTTGACAAGATTGAAATTCCAGGTAAATCCGAGTGTGCTTTTTGTTTACCGCCGAGGGGGTACGATAAGAGGCGGCGCGCAAAATTAAAGACGCGCGCGCGCTAAGCAAGTGCCCTTCAAAGGTAAACAGACTGGCGGTGCCGATCGGACGTTAATTCGAAATCCAACAGTTTCGAGTGTATGTAAGGCGCGCGACGGCAAGCACGCGTTGCTCCGACACTTCTTCATTCTCCCAAAGACTTTAACCGCGCGATTATAGCAATCGCCTGACTCTTCCCTCGCGGGAAGTTTTTTTTATCACAACAGGTAAGTGACCCGATCGAGAAGAGATCGAGAATAATTCCTGATACAGGGTTTGACTTTGGAGCCTTTGAAAAGCAACTTTTCTTCTTAATGTTGTTTCGAATTTTGCAGTTATTTAATTTGAAAAAAATTCACATTTTTTTATTTAAAAGGTTTGCCTGCCTATACAATTATTTAATTTCTTACGTTGCTTAGTGATCGTTCAAATTTTTGGAAATCATATTTGCTCCGCTAGTTAGGTGGACAAATACAAGCATTGACTGATGTATGTAACACTAACGTATGTATGTTAACACTAACGGCTATCAAAATATTTACATATTTATAATTGTTTCTTCGCTAACAAAAGCGTTTCTTGTTACCAAATTTATTTAGAGTACTAGTAGCTAAATTTATTCTACAATTTATTTTAAAAATTAATTGAAATTATCATTTATAATTGTTACTTATACAAACATTAGTAAAAATTCTCTTATAAAAAGTAAGAATGAAAATTTCTTATATGTATGAGAGATTTAAAGACTTAAAAATATTTCATTACTTTGCTTCTAAACTAAAATTTAATCAACTTTAGTCAATTTCGACATTTCATTTTTAAACAAATTGTTCATAAATTAAATAATCGTTTCATTCTTAAATAAATTTTTTTTAATTACACCGTTTTCAAAATTTCATTCTTAAACAAAGTGAACCAATGCAGGCACCAAATGTCAAACCCTTATCGTCGCGAACCTTCGAAAATAAAAAAAAGAGTATACCTCGCACATGAAACCGACTGAACGGAGCGCACTTGCATGATTCAGAGAAAAAAAAAGCGTCGAAAAGAGAGAGAGACCGGCGTTGGTGGGTGTACAGCGGTGAGCCGCGATGAAGCTCGACAGCATTGAGAACGGCGGCGTTAGCCTGCTGCAGCAGCAACAGCAGCAGCAGCAGCGCTACCGCCGCCAGCGTCGGCGGCCGCTGGTCGGCCCGACCGGCGTGCCCAGCCTGGACTCCACCCTCGCCCAGCAGACCAAGCCCTACCACTGGTCCCGGCGCGCCAACAAGGTCGTTGCCCCCAGTACCAAGCTCGCCTTCCGTAAGTACGAAAAGCCCTGGGTGTCCCGACGATCACCATCAGCTGATTTTTTTTTTTTTGTGAATGTTAAGTAAAGACTACCTTAGGCTGATTTTTTTTAATTCCCAAATGAGGGTGTTAGAGCACTCGATAAGTTAGCTTTATTTATTTACTTTTAAATTAACAAGTGAAACTAAGCATTTTTTGATGTTTTTTTTTAATTTAATTTTGATTATTTTTTTAAATGATGCATTTATTTGTTTATTACAGGAGACGAAGCGATTATTTCCATGTCAATTGCCGGTGAGGTGACCGATACTTCCATCGTAGAAATTGGTCGGTCCAGGCCTCAGTACCAGTACAGCAGAGTAAGTTTCTAACTCTATTTTTTATATTTTTTTAAAAAGTAAATAAATTATTTATTCACGTGACATTTTTATTTAATTTGTACAGGAAGAGCTAATGAAAATCAAGGTTCTTCCTTTATCCAAACGGAAACCAGACTGCTTAGATCCTGCCTATAACAAGTAAGTAATTTTGTTACACCAATCCATTCTGTTTTTTAAATTAGATTCTTTGAATTTTTTTTTTCAATTTTTCACTATTAAAATAAGAGTATAAAATAAAAAGTACAATCTAAATCAGAAAATGTGAAATTAATTTAGAAAACGTTAATAACGACGTATTATACGTGAAAAAAGTTCTTCATAAAACAAGTGTGAATATGCCACTATTCACATTTTCTTAATCAAATTTAAATTTTTAGATTAAGAGACTACTTACATTTTCATTAGTAAAGACATCATGAAATAGAAAATCGTAAAAAACTAACAAAAATGAATAAATTTGCAGCTCGCGCGGAGTATGGGATCCGGAGCGTTGGCACCTGGACCAAAAGCGCAGCGAGACGCCACCGGAGGAGGAGCAGCGGCCGCGCGAGCGCGAGCGCAGCAGCGCCGAGCCCGCGACCGAGAACCACGCGAAGCGGCGCAGCGGCGGCGACCCCCGCGAGCGCATCCGCAAGGAGCAGGACGGCATCGTCCTGAGTCCCCAGCGGCGCAGCTTCAACTCCGGGTGCTTCGTCAACGTCACCGAGCCCGTCAACAAGCGCCCCGTCAGCCCCATTGGAAAGACTGAGGTTCGCACGCTCTGCCCATTGGCATCGTGACAATATTGGACCGCGGCTCAAATCAGAGATATCGTTACGGTTTGACTCAGCATTCGAGGCTACGTTTCGCGACACTAGCTTATATGGAGAGTAACAGGGTAATGAGTCCTGCATTTCGCCCAAACTCTGTAGCATGATTCTTTGGTTCACGTATCTCGGGATTATTTTTTTAGTCGAACTCGGTAAGAAAAATAGGAAAAATAGGAGACTTATCAAAAAAAGTTTAGGGGAAATATGTTATAAAGTAAAACATAAAAGCTGCAATCTTTATTGACTCAAAAATGAGGTACAATTGAATATGCAGTAAAAATGACTAAAGAAATTGACATAAATTATTTTTAACAAAATTTCTTCAGTCCTTTTAATTATACGTTTTTATTTAAAAAGGCCTTTACAGCCTAGCGTATTGATTGTATTTTCGGCCTCCCTAGACTGTAAAATAGTATACGTACCTGGCCCTGTATAATAAAAAAGCCTCGGATCACATGTTTGTCTACCTCGGCTTCGCCTCGATCGACAATTACCTGTGATCTGAGACATTTCTTATTATACAGGGCCAGGTACGTAATATACTATTACTTTTTACTAGGTTCCATTCGCAAAAAATCTCGAGACTTGTGTCCATTATTTTGGACCCAAAAAGCATTCTACAGAGTTTGACCAAAATCCAGGATCCACAACCCTTTGTCCTCCCCTTGTCAATTTTGAAACGAGGTCCATTTTGTCACGCATGATTTCAGTTAATATTAAACAACAATATTAATCAGGTATCCTCTCGTATCCGAAAATTTTAGTGCCATTTTATCTTATGGAAACAAATTTTCTAAAATCCAGCGATACGAAACGATACCTCGTCCATTGTAAAATATGTAACAAACGAAACCACACTCAATTGAGCAGTTGTCGTCGATGTTTCAGATATCCCATCGTGAGTCGGGCCGGCGGATCGGCAGCGGGCGCATCCTGACGCGCGACATGTGGGACTTCCGTCCTGAGAACGACAAGCACGACTCGGACTTCGGCTTCAGGTCGGGCGATCGGGACCGGGACCGGGACCGTGATCGCGACCGGGACCGGCCGTCGAACGACCGCTCGTTGCGCGAGAGCGAGCGGGACCGTCGCGACCGGGACCGGGACCGTGACCGCGACCGGGACCGCGAGGAACGTCTGGATCGCTTCGACCGCAGGTCCTTCGGCAGAGACTTCGGCGACAGGGACCGAGATCGCGATCGCGATCGTGAGCGCGATCGCGACCGGGACCGCCTGGATAGAAACGACCGAGAAAAGGAACGCGGTGGTCGAGACCGTGGAAGGTAAGTGTAGTGAAGCAGTTTGTTTCATTTCAAACAGTTGGATACTGCTTTTAACTTCAGTGAAGTTATTTATGTCGTGTGATAAGGAGCGACTCTGGTTTGTATCTTATCTTTGTTTGTTTATCGAGACAAATAAAAATACAGACGCAAAGTGGAATTTTGCTCAAATAAATATCACTTATTATTTCATATATTTTATTAATTATGAAAATTTTATTAAAAGATAATATGTGGTAAAATGAGAAATATTGTTCCTTTTTTTAAAACGTGAAAAACAATAATTTGAAAAACTGGTTCCAACGATTTCTCTCTTCTCTTATAAAAGAAACTTTTTAAATAAAGTTTCGACATCGTCAATAAATTGCCCCTTCTGGCACTCTGTTGAAGGTACAGTAATGATCGCAGGCGAGGATTCGATCGCGACGAGGAGCCAGAGTGGTTCAGCTCGGGTCCGACCTCGCAGCACGATACGATCGAGTTGCGCGGCTTTGAGGATATACCCGAGGACAAGGCTATGAACACCGGAGGAAATGCAAAATCGAAGAAGCAATCGCCCGCGCAGAAGAAACGCAACAAGAAGGCTGCGCTGGAAAAAGAAGAGAAGGCGGCTGCGGCCGCCGCCGCTGCTGCTGCCGCTGCCGCGGCTGCCTCCACTGCCCCGCATCCACCATCCGAGAAGAGCGAGAACACCTGCGGTCCTAAAGGTTACACGCTTTCTTCATTGACTGTTTTAAAATAAATCCTGAAGTATATTTAACATTGACACTTATGAACAAATTTACTGTGCAGGTCGTAGCACGCCAACGTCAATGGATGTGCCGATAACGACGGTGGTACCGCATTCGCCGATAAACGAACAAAACGAGCCGCAATCGCCGGAGCCTAAAGAGAAGATCGAGGAATCCAACAAAAAAGGGGCAGAGCAATCGGAAGATCAAACTAACGCCAAAAAGAAGGAAAGGAGTGAATCAGACTTCAATCTGGATGATTTCCTTAAATCCGATAGCTTCCCTGGAGTCCCGGGTCTTTTAACGGTTAGTAACTTTTCCTAAGCATTAAAATTTACCAACTCTTCAGCCCGGCTCCAAATTGTTTAATTATAAACATTTTCTTCTGTTTATCTAATGAATTCGTATTTCTTTGCAGAACGGTGTGGGAACGAACGGTGGTTCTGGCTCACGGTTCAGCCAGTGGTTCAAGCGCGAGAGTCCAACGCTGCAGCAACAACAGCAGAACCAACAGATGGACTCATTAAGATCTTCTATTCAGGACGAGCTGCTGAACAATTTGCTGAACGATATTTCCGAGCCCAACATCCAAATACCGTCGGTCACCGAGTCGAATGCTTATTTTGCCCCGATCTCACCAGCCGCTAATACTCAGAATAACTTGCATCAACCGCCTCAACAACATCATCACCAGCAGCCTCAGACCAGTACCGGTATTAAATTGCTCGAGATGTTGCAGCGTAATAACAAGCCACCGAGCCAAAATGGACAGGGTGATGTTTCTAATCCTGTCATGCCACTCATGAAAAATATGTCTATCAAAGAGCAACTTGGTAAGTCCAATTCTTTTGTCTTGCTAAAGTGTAATCGAATTAAGGCTGGATAAGGTTGTAAACAAATGAAATTATTTTATATTGTATAATTAATTTGATGATTTTAATTTTCAGGAAGTGGAAAGGTATTGAGGATAGATGAGTTAGAAGCCCGCATGCGCGGTGGAGTTCCAGCTGCTCAGCAGCCTGAAATCTCGAAGCCGAATAAATCCGAGGAAGATCTTTCTGCCTTTAAAAAACTTGTAAGTTATTTCATCTATGTTTTGTATAAAATCAAAAACAGAATGATAATCCCATTTTTATTTTAAGCTTGCGCAAGTAAGTGGAGGACAAGCTGTGCCTGCAGCTAATGGGCCTATACCTCACAATAAGCCACCCTTGCATCCGCCAGTGCAGCAACAATCACTTCAGCAGCCTATTACTCTAATGCAGGTTAGTATCTTATATCTGTTATTACCTTCTTAAAATTACGACTCTTTAACTACAATTAACCAACCCTATTTCAATTTTTCAGCTTATTAATTCTCAGTTGAAGCCTCAGCCACAAGCATCGTCTCAGCCACCTCCAGTTCAAGCGCCGTCTCATCCAGAGCAGATGCAAATGCCTCCCTACAACCATGTGGGTCCCCTCGGTCCCGTTCAGCATCCGCACCAGTCGCAGATGCAGCACGAAAATCTTATGAAGGTGTTGCAGATCCAACAACAGCAGCAGCAACAGCACCAGCACCAACACCAGCACCAGCACCAGCAGCCGCATCATCAGAAACAGAGGCAACAACAACAGTCTGACATGCTGTCTATGATGATGGCGGGTGGTGCGCAGCAACCTTCTCAAAATCAAAGGATGCCCGGTGTCAGCCCGATACCTGCGGACGTCCAGATGATGGTGAACAATACGCCGTCTACCAGGGACTTGCTGCAGCGGCCTGAAGCTGAAGCCATCATTAGGGGACTGCAGCAAGGAGAGATTACTAAACAACATCTCGTTCAACAATTACAGGTACGAATTGCTTATTTGTTATTTTTTTCTTTATTTTTTTATTTTTTTGTATCCAATACTCTTTATTTTATATTTACTAATTTTGTAAACCTTAAAAGAATCCGGCAATGCAACACCGTCATCGGGAAGTCTTAGTTAGCATTCTCAAGTTTCACGGCGGCGCAACTCCTCGCACGGTTAGCCCACATCCAAATGTTCCTACTCCGCAAGATCACATTCTGCAACAGATGCTGTATCAACAGCAGCAGCAACGAATACCTTCACCGATGAACAATGGTAAATCAACAGTTATAATAATGATGATAAATTTTAAACAAAAAGTAACATTAATATTTTATTTAAAACTCGCAGTGATGAGTCATCGAGTACCATCTCCACGCGAACTTGCAGTTCATACGCAAAGCATAATCCAGAATGCTCTGCTGAAGAAGAAGTTGGAAGAGCAGCGGGAGAACTACCGCAAGCGGCAGGAGCAGCAGGCGCAGCAGCAACAGCAGCGCTCGGGTACCCCCGTAAACTCACCGGCAAAGCAAACGCATAGCCCGACGCCGCTAGCGTTCACTCCAACTTCTGTCCTTCGCAAGATGACCGCCGAGAAGGAACCCGAGGGTGCGATATTTACATGTGCCGAATTAGAGGAGTCCCTCAAAAGTAAAGTCTCCCCTTACGTCGCCAAGGTGCAGCAACGCCTCACTGGCGGGTGCTCAAAGCTTGCAACCAAACTGCTGGCTAGCCCCGAAGGCAACGAAAGGGAGTGCGCTTTAAAATCGAAGTATACTAAAGTAGAAAAGAGTTCTGTTATAATTGAGGAAGTCACTGAGATTCTAAAGAAGGACACCGTCGTTATTACTGAAATTAACGATAACGATGCTGGTCCCAGTAATATTATTAACGATGCAAATAACAACGATCAAACAATCGTTGACGGTACTGTAAAGGTTTTTGATGCGAACGAAGAGAGTAATAATAACAATAATAATATCGATGATGCAATTGAAAGTAAAGTCGTTGAAACTACAGTAAGTGAAACTAAACAGAGTGCATCGGACGTAAATAAGGAAAGTGTTAATGAAGCTATTAATTAAAGTTTTGACTTAGATTTTTCAATTTGTTAATAATTATAGTAAATTTGTTAATTGTTAGAGGTTCCTTTTGCAGTTGATTTTTTGAAATTATCAATTCATTTGCATTAAATGTTTTCGCCAACTTATTATTATTGAAGCAAAAGTTTTGGTATACCCTTTCTAAATTATATTTTCTTGCCGGACAGTGTGCTGAAAGTAGTATACTGAAAGTAACAATTATTTAAATTCGTGACTATGCTCAGAGCAAATCACTTTTAAATAATCAACTAAGGCCAAAACTAAAATGTCAAATGAGAAAAAAGATGATTTGCAAAATTAAAAAAAACCTCTTTCTACTACATTAGTGAAAAAAACTCTTTTCTATGAAATAAGAAATTGTTTTGTATACTTCGGTTTTAAAAAATCCGATAAACTTGAATCTCATTAAGTTTCTATTAACACCTTTAGTGTGCTGAAAAAAAGATAGTGCTCTATAACTCTTGTGTGTAAACTGTAGAATTGCCTTCTTTTCTATCCCTATGGGACTGCTTTTGCTATTATAGTATATTGAGAGTCATGCAACAAACCGTTTGTTAAAAGTCATTTTTTTATATTTTTTTTTTTTATTGTACAATAAGCTCGGTACTAAGACAACCGAGACGTATGAAACAACAATGGGCCAATAACGTCATGCACGTTAAAAAAAAAATACTGCTTCACCTGCACTTGTAGTTCTATAATCTTTGAAGATTTTACAATAAACTACTTTGCTTGTAATACCTTTCCTACACGTTTTCCTGCCATTTTTTTATATATTTCTTTTCTGCTTTGCTTCTTTTTTTTTTATATTTTTTTTTCTGCTGACTTCATCTTGCTCTATTTTCAACGAAATATTTCTCACAATAGAGTGGCTTAGTTGTGAAATTTTAGATATTTTCTTGTAAACAGTTGATCTTTTGCTTCGCTTTTGCACATATCAATTTATGGTAAGTAAGTATTACGGAAATAGATGTTGCTTTTATGGCTGAGTAACTTTACTTCTGTAGTACAAAAATAAATTTGATAATACTGCTTTTTTTATACGACTGCTGCATGCTTGCTGTTCTACTGCTTATTATGTTAGATCTGCGCTTGTAAATATTGTAAATGTAGCTGAGCACAAATATTCTTTAAAAATCAATATCTTTTTAAATTTTGGGCGTTTTCAATGTTATAAAATACCATATTCTTGTTAAGACTGAAGTACAATGTTACGTTAAAAGAAGTACGCGCAATATTTAAAACGTCCAGAGTATAAAAATGAAAAAAGTCCTTTGTGAATTTGTGATCCCCGGCTTGGCTAAGCGCGAACATCTGTCTCTGGAATACAGGCGGTCAGGTGAATCCGGGTCAGCCAGCGGGTCACCTTCAGCACCTGCAACAGCAGCAGCAAACACCCCAGCAGCAGCAACAGCAGAATGTGCAAATGTTAGCGCAGGGGGTGCTGGCCCGGCACGGCGCGGCGATGCGCGGCCAGCAGCAGCAGCAGCAGCCGCCGCCGGCCGTGCTGCCCGGCTGGTCGAACCCCCAGCCGCCCGTCAAGCAGCATCCCGGTAACAATCTTCTCTCACCCCGTTCGCCGTCTACTCTCTCTCGCTTTTCCCTCTTTTTTATCTCTTTCTTATCGTCTCTTTTCCCCCCACTTTTTTTTACCTCGCATCCTGGGGCTTGCTACCGTTTTTTTCGAGATCAAAATAGGTGCGCTAGACGAGGCGCCGATTGGTCTGGATTTTGTATATATACGCTTCAAAATTTCTGCTTCGACAGTCCCGTTGTGGAGGCGATTTTATGTGTACAAACAGCACAATTCACCTTTGTCTGAGGACTTTTTTTCTTCTAAATCACTACATCGAAAAATAATCTGTATAAAAGAAGGCATCTATTATCAAAGAAAATTTATCAATTTTCATTATATGTTGTACAAAATTTACACACTCGAAATTGTTAATGTTACTGACTTGACAAATTAAGTTGAATTGACAGTTGATCTCTCTATACACGGATAAAAATGAATTAACAAAAATTACTATATTTTTTAGTAAGAAGACGAAATTCGTTCTATGAGAAAAATTTGTATAATTTTTATATATTTTTTCTATAAAAAATTATAGTAAATTTATACTAACTTTTATTATACAATATAGATAAAAATATTAAAACTGCATGCTAATAATCATTATTATGCACCATAGCAATGTTTCTCATAATGTGAATATATCGTTCTGCCACTAAAAAAATAAATAACTTTTGCTAATCCATTTTTCTCCGTACAATAAACTTATCGGTACATCCGCATGTAAAAAGAATAAGTAAACAAACTAATGAATTTGCAGGTCGTCCAATTGTGAAGGGCGGCGGAGGTAGCCAGCAGTTCCACTACAGCAGCAACATAGACTACCAGCAGCAACAGCAGCAACAACAGCAACAGCAGCAGCAACAGAGAGTGGGTACGGCCATATTCGGTGGGGGCAACTCGGGTCGCTCAAAGCCCCCGGTCGGCCTGCAGAACTTGCCGTCCCAATACAGCAATGCCCAGCGGCAGCACTCGGCCAACTCGGTCATGGGACCGTCGCAGCAGCAATCCGATCAGATCAAGCAAATGCGGCAGCTCAACATTCTCCAGGAGGAGCTCGCGCTTCAGCAGCAGCAGCAACAGATGCGAGTGAACTCGCAACAGAACTTCAATACCAACCGGACCGGTCAGTTTGTGGTTTGATTTTTCCCGCTCTGCGAGGTCATTCTTTTGCTTTCACACGCACGCTTCTAGGATTTTGATTTTGTGCATTTACCAATTTCCACGTTTAGCATATTTTGATAATTCATTGGAGCGTTTGTTCATTTCATTTTAAACTTGTAATACGTGGAGTAACGATTATTTCTTCTTTTTAAATGTTGTCTGTTCAGAAAAGTTCTCTGAGCGTAAAGTGACACTTTGCACGCTCGGTATAAACTTACAAAAGGGACAATAGTTTAAAAAGACATGTTTTTGTTGTGCACTGCAGGACACATTATTGTTCATTTTTTAGTAACAATTATTATTCTTCAAAGTTACCCTTCTTTAAGAACAAAATATTTTGCAAGAGAATGTACTCGCAATTTAAATTATTAATCATGCAATTAATTTCCATGCTCATTTCATTACATATCACTGTCATTATTAATTGGCTTTTTAGGTATAATCATCAATCTTAATCCTATTCCGTGCAATGGTTCACCGAAATCCAACTAACAAGATCACCATTTGTCCTAATCCTTTTGACTCCTAATACAATAAGTATATAATTTAAGTTCTTATTAATTTTTGTTGTTTCTTATCCATAACTTTCAGTTCCAAATAAAAACAAAATTGAATAATGGAGAAAAAGTCTCAAAGAAAACGTTATAATATATATAGTAATTACAAAAACATAATAAAAAAATATAAATATGTGTCATGAAATATCATATTATCTTAATTATATGAGATTTCTATGACAATTCATAATCTTTTTTCATTGAACATGATAAAAAGTTATAATCGATAAAGATCTTAAGAAATTTAAACTACTATCTTTAACTTTTGGAGAAATATTTTTAAAGTTTGCCATTATACTGTTAAAGATCATAAACTTTAAAGAAAGAAAACAGATTCTTCAATTGTTTTTTTACTTACACAACCAATTAGACAATCAAGACATGTCCGTTCAGGCAATAGTAGATATAAAATCAAAGCATTTAATTTTTCAGTAAGACTGTATTCTCCAAATTCAATAAAAAAAAACATCAAATTCAAAATGTACTGAAGATCTGATAAATTGATAAAACTTTAACTTTGTAAAATTAGACGGTCGAGCCATGCGGCCGCAGCAGCTGAACATAACGGTGGGCGGTCGCAGCCAGAACTCACCGGGCCTGGGAGGCTTCATGGGCGACAGCAGTAGCGGCGACAACGGCGGCGACCTGTCGCCCACCTCGAACCAGCTGCTCCGCTGGTTCAGCCCTTCACTGCTGGCAGATGCGCGCGCCGGCAAGCTGCCCGAGCTCACCCAGACGAACGTCGTCTCGCTCGAGGAACTCGAGCGACTCCAGCACGCCTCGACCACGGTCCACAACTGAGCGGTGACCCACAATCGACCGGTGCATCGGGAAGAGGGGCCGGGACTCGCGCGAGTCGCGGTCGCGCGCCTTCCGCGCGAGAGAACAGGCTAAAGATAAGTCCTACTTCACAAGGCCACCACCACCACCCCCACGGTACATACCTCCCCGCTACGTTTTGTCGCCGCTTGGCGTTTCTGTCGTTCCGGCAACGCGAGCGAGGAAGAGAGTTGCCTTGTCCCCCGTTGTACACTCATTGCTGAATTTTCCTTCCTTTTTTATTTTTGGGAAATCCGAGATAAAATTTTTGAGAGTACCGTTTTTGAGACTAGAATCATGTGCGTTGAACAGCTATCGTACCTTATCGGATGTTTTAAACTAAATCGCTTTCTTTACAATGCCATTTTTATGATTGCACTAATTTTAATCCGTTATTAGCGGAAAGAAATATCGAAGATTTCCTTTGAATTATCGTACGTAAAATCATTGCAAAAATTACAGTTCATTCTTGCTATTTTTTTTATATTTAATGGTAATAAGTATACTTCAGTAAAATAGTTATGAACTTATCAACAATGGTTTAGAATAACGGAATATCAATAAAATTATGTATACTGTCCGGTAAATAAATGCTTTTCGTTTAGCTAATAATATACTGACACAGTACTACTGGCTAGACAACGTAGAGTATATATAATCATACTTTGTAAAATTTTTAATATTTTATCATTGCGCAAATGAACAAAGTTGTTGGAATTTTTAAAATTAAATTTTAACTGAACACCGAAATGTTGATATTGACACGTATGTATGGCAATACAATTGTTAAAATAAAAGGATCGGAAAATCGTGCCAAAAGCCAAAATGCATTCTATAAAATTTATAATCTTGTACATAAGTTCAAGTATCATCAATTATTGCAGTCGATTTCATATTTGATATATTTATAAAAAATGAATTCATAATAATCATTTTAAATGTTACTATTTTAATTAATTGCAATATTTGTATGGTTTTCTATAGAATTTGCTTGTTTAAAAGTTCACTGTAGATGTAACTTTGGCTTTGAATAATCATAATATAAATCGCATCGTGCCAAAGTTTCTCATTAATTTTTCTCGGATTTCACAAAAATAGTAGATCATTAATTTATGAAGGTTTGCAACTCTCTTCTTATTAAAAAGCAATCTGTCCTCACATCCTCGAAAGTCATGTAAAGTGCGTTTTCACACACTGAATGATTTAATTTGTTGATGACGTTAATTTCGTTGTACTTTTGAAGATTAATATAGAATATAATATTTTTTAATAATGCAAAGAAGAACTTGTGTATTTTATTTTTATATGAAGTTTCTCTTATTCATGAATTTAAAGAATATTTCTTTTATCAAACACAAATAAAGTATGAGAAGTAACCAGTCGCTTTATTTTCTCTGACGCTACTATCCAAAAATGTATATAAATGCGAAACATCTTTATGGTCAAGGAAACGGCCTCCTGCTGGGCCAAATGCATGTTTGCCAAAAGAAAGTTAAATTTGGCCGAGATAACTAAAAGCAACTAGAGTGCTAAACTGCAAATATACAAATTTAAATATGTATGCAGCTTTAAAATTAATAATTAAAAATAAAAAACAAATTTATCTTGCAAAGTACTTTGTAATTGTAATTAGATTATCGATAAAATATAAATTATGATTTACTTTTCATTAATAAGTTACCATAATTCTACCGAAATTTGATAAGTGCACTCTAAATTTGTAAAATTTGGATGCTAACAAAAAATTAGTTTCCAATTAAATACATAAAATATGTATTAAATAGAAATGGATATTTTGTAGTGAATTATATTGAAGTTAATTAATTTCTTGTATCGAATAATCTTATTTTAATGTTTGTAAGGGATGATTTAGTAAAGCAACAAAGTCAACGAAATTAATTTGATTAACATTTATAAAAAAGTAGTAATGAAAACGAATATGATTACTATTAAACATTTCAATCGAAGTATCAAAAAGTTGTCTGTCTGATAGAAACGAATATATAAGACTTGAGTACATGAAACCATTGAGCAAGTAACCAGTGCACAGTTGGACAGAAATGACATTCCATTGGTGGACAGACACAGAACTGATATAAAAAAGAAATATTTAAAAAGTTTATTCTTTTTAATATGCATTTGTGTTTCTCAATCATTAATAGTATATTATTTAAGCAAGACGAACAAGGCGAGAAGATATTCTTTTTTTGCATGTACTCAATTGTTTAGAGTATCATATTCATTTTAAAGATAGAGTTCATTAACAACAAGTCATACGACCATTACATTGTCATTTCATTTATCATCTTACTGTAGCCATCTAAAGTATAAAAAAACTTCGAAGAAGCGACGTTGCGAATGTACACGGGATTATGAGGTTTATTGCGTTAAATCGATAAAAAAGAAAAACACAATTTGAAAAATCCTAATATAAACTGTAATTAACTCTTGCTTATTTGAGTTAAACTCAAATGGAAACAAAATTTAATTGGTTGAAATTTTTAATTATTGTTGAAACATAGTTCTGCGACTAAGATTATGTACTACAGTAATAAAAATAAATGTAATTCCCTTTATTATAATTGAGTACGAAACAGAAAAATCGAGCTGAAAGTTGTTGCAGGACTGTTTTCCTAAATTCCTTGCCTGGCCGAGGCGGTACTGTATATGAAAACTTGGGCGCCTGATGTTTTCTCTCAATTAAAAGGTTCTCGAATGCTCAAATATACAATCTTATGAGATACGACGTTTGGGCAATCTTCGATATTTCAAACGGTACTAGAGTTTGTATATTAGACAAAATTCACTTCTTTGGTAAAAGCCAAAGCACTGATTTGAATTCACATTGAAGATGAATAAACTTTCTGGAGGGAAATCTCGTAAAAAGAAGTACTTTTTGCACGTATACCAACTCTCGTACTTTTCAAATGTATCATACATTTTTTCATTCCTAGTTAAGGACTGAACGAGTGACTGAAGAAGCTTAAAACTTAAAAAAAAAAAGATAACTAAATATCCGAAAAAAATAAACGATACTTTCCTTATCTTTAGAAGCCATATTATAAAAGATATGAAAGCTAAAGATGCAAATATCGCGATAAGTTTTGGTTATAAACGTGTGCATAACATAAAAAAGAAAAGAAGAACGTAAGGCGCGCACAGCGCGTTTACCCTTTTCGCGCGATTGCGTACGTCGCGATCGTTTGGAAACAAACAAAAAAACCGAGAGATTAAAGAATGAAAAGCGAATAAAAAAGACAACACATGAAGAAAAAATACTGGTTAATTAAAAACTGATAAAACATTACAAGTTTTTGTCACGACGGAAGCAGAGCGTGCGTGGATGGAAACAAAGCGACAAAAAAGATCTGCGAAAGTTCTGTTGGCGAAGTACCTTTTTTTCTTCGGATTATCGACAATACTAACAACGACAGGTGCCATCACTGCTGACTCGTGCCAAGGTGCGTCCTTCGCGATAAAGCTATAATGCCCATAAACTTTTCGCGCGGCGACTCCTTTTGTAAAGCGAATGTTCTAGCGGCGACGCACGAATGGTAAACCAAAAACTATCGCGCCCAGAAAAATTTTTTTATGAAACAATGACTGATGCTTTACTCCACTGTCCATTAGTATTATCGATAATTACACCAACAGAAAGGCAAAAAAGTAATAATGAAAAAAAAATAAAGAGTAATGAAGGAACCGAACGAACGAAAGATAGAGTTGGTAAGTTGATAAATTAGGGGAGAAAGAAAAAGAAGTGCGAAGGAGTGTGCACGTGTTTTTTTCCTTGTGTAGGTCGCGGCTACTTTGAGACGACTTTTGTAAATAATAATTCGAAAAACAACTCTTCGCGATGGAAATACAAGAAGCAAGAAAAATTCATTAGTGCTTATACCCGAATGTTTTTGTAAATAACGTTACTGAACGTACTATCAAGTCGATGATAATCTTGTCGAAAAATAAAAGCGAAGAAAACGAATAGAACATGAGGTTTTCGTTTTAATTTATTTTCTATTCCCTATTATTCCTTAAAACAACAAATCATTCTGCTACCTGAGCTACAACGAATTTGTTTTTTAAAAATTGTGTATGTTGGAAATGGCGCTTTTAGAAAAGTGTAATCACCTGAGCTAAAATTGTGCACTCACTACTTTATAAGATAAGGCAATTTCAAAGTTACAATGCAGTAAAGTGTATATATATCAGAGATAAAATGTTATCGGAAATTTATATTCAGATAAACGTAAACATTGATATAAACTGCGAGATTTATCTTACCGAATGATCAAGGAAAGCATTGCTCAATAATTTCTAATTACTTGGTATTTTTTGTTATAGATTTGTTATTCCAGTAATATAATAAAAGTTTTTTTTTTGCGTATTACTTTTTCAGATAAAATTATAAACTATGTATTAAAATTGAAAAGCCACCTAGAACTAAGTTTTTATCACATTAAATTCTTGAATTATGTAAATTATGATATCACATATAAATTCTATTGAAAACAGAAGTTTTGCATGAATTTAATAGGTATATTTATTAACCAATTGGTTTCAGAAATTTAATAGATAAAACAGCTTATTCAACATATGATTACAAATTCTATATTTATCATTTCAGGAAAATATATTTTTACTTCATGGAAAATTTATTTATTTTCAATATGTTGCAAATACACAATAATTAGAGTATAAAGTTAAGGTCTTACCTGTGATCTGTTTCGAAACAAAATTTATTTGAAAAAACTTAATAAATAAGAGTTGAAATATATTTTAATCGCTACATTTTTTTATTTTTTAATTAATATAATACTTGTATGCTATCAGTTAATGTTTCAAAGTTATCTACTTCTTAGTAATATTTGCAAATACTGCAAACATTTTCGCTTCAAAAAAATACAAGGTAATAGTGAAAATTTGATTCCAATTATTATATCATATTTAGAACCATAAAATGAAAGTAATTCAATCGGAAAAATGCATGATGACAATCAATGGCCATATTAATAAAATTACATTGACAAACAAGAATAATTCTAGAAACTTGAAAAAAAAACCTCTAGAGCTATAAAACTCATCAACAAAAATCTTTTATTTTAAAAAGAAAAGAACATTTTTTAATGATTCATTACTAATATTTTTACTAACACAACGAACGTTGAGTAATATTTCATGGTAAAATTGTAAGAGAAAATTATGAACAATTTATAAAATGCTTTACAAAATTTTCATCCTAAAATTCAGGGCACTAGTAATATTTACAGATAACTTCGTCAAATTAAATTTCAAACTTCGCGCTATTCAATCGGACTCGCAGCGACTTCCGCTCGGTAGGTAGCGCTGCCGGCAGCGCCGACTCCGTGCAACTCGGAGCCGCGCGCGGCTGCTGCCACGACGTCGGACGTCATTCGTTCGCGTGATCTCGCGACGCGCGGACCTGCTCCGCGTCTATTCCTCGACCCGTTTCTTCGCCCTTCTCGAAGGATGTCCGTGCCGTCGCGCCGACGAGTCAACACTCTGGAAGCCTCGGCGCCGAGGAGACTAGCGAGAAAAAAAAAACAAGAGAGTGCGCACCTCCCGAGCTTTGTACCACTTGGATTGAACTCCCGTGATTAGCTGCAGTGCAAACTGACAGTCGCTCGGCATATCGGCGAAGTTGAAGTATATTCAGCAAGAAAAGAAAAAAAAAAAGAAAAAAGGAAATACTAAAAACGAGCTTGAGCAAAGTGAGATACACTTCTCTCGCTCGCTCGACTCCTCCAGCTTTGAAAATATACTCTCAGCTGTCAAGCCTGCGCTTTGCTCCCGAGTACCAAAGAAGTCGATCAATAAATCCCACTGTACACCACCAAAAGTACAATGCGAAGTTAATAATTAAGGCCCGAATTTATTTTTTTATTTATTTATTTTTTTAAAAGCTTCGACTAGCCGCGCAAGCTCGGGGGACACGGAGAGTGCACGGCGACGGGCGTCCAGCGCTCATCCCGGACAAGCGAGCAGCCGAACCTTCCCGACAGCCGTCGCGCCATTTTAACGCTCTCCGTTCCCGCGAACGCCATCTCTCTTCCCTCTATCTCTCTCTCTTTCTCCGTTCGGCCCTAGTAGACCAGCGGGCATGCCCCGGGACGGCCGCTGCTCAACTTTTTTTTTCCCGCGCGTGTAACGTATGGGAATCGCGACGCGACGCAGTGCCGCGAAAACGTTCGATTGCGCAACGACGTCGGACGCCTATATATCGTATCGTTAGTACGATACCCGCTGTACGGCAGTGCGAGAGAGGGAGAGCGGATAGAGGAACGGAAGAAGCGTGTACATACACAAGAGTCGACGAGACATCCGTTGACGCTCTCCGGGGCATCAGGTATACACTACGCGCGCGGCCGGGAGAGAGCAACGCGCGCGCGCGTCCGCCTTTTTCCTACGCGGCGGCGGCTGCACACACAGACAGACGGTAGCCCGGGCCTTCGGCGGGCTTTGTCCCTCGGCTCTCTCATACGGGGCCAGGCCACAAGTGAGCCAGGCGACGCACGTGGCGGGAGCTAGAGCCGCGGTAGTAGTTAGCCCTCGGCTCTCTTTTTAACTTGAGTCGGTGTGCGCGAAAAGGAGGGCCCCGGGGACACTCGACTCTTCGCTTTTCTTTTTTATTAACTTCGTGCTGTGCGGAGGAGTAGACAATAGAGTTGGCAGGAGGGACTGTGTGCGGACGGGAGTGTTTGATGGTACGTTGCAGTCAGTACGCGGCCGGTCGAGTACACGTACATACCGATGGTTTGTCCATTTTGCTCGCAGTGGGTCTCCTTGTCGTCCTTTACTCTCGCTAAGGCGCCTCCTTCCCTCTCGATGAGTCGACGACTTCATCGATTGCGGCCTGTTCTATATACTTGCGGTCGTTAGTCGCGAGTAATAGCACTTCATCGTATGGACAGAGCAGTGAGAAAGGCGTGGGGAATTGCTTGTACTTACCTGCGCGGGACAAAGGCTTTATTAGGAGTCGCAAACTCATTGCATAATTTTGCAGAGTGAAAAAGTATAATCGCGAATTCTTTTCTTTCTCTAGTCGAGCATACGGGAACTTTTGCCTTTTTCGTTGCCGTACGGTTTTCTATTAAAAGTACATCGACAAATAAAATTTGCGCGCGAGTCTCGCGGCAGTTGTGCACTGCAGATGCTCTTGCACTGTCGTCTTTCTCCGAGTAAAAAATCAGCGGCGGCCTTTTTTCCATGGCGATTAAACAGTTCGAAGTAAGTCGGCGTGCGAGGAAACAAAAAAAAAGAAAAAACAGGAGAGTATCGACCAGCGTGAGACCCAACTGCGAGTCTTCGGCGACATGTACTGGTGCTTTATATCCGCCGTAGGCTCGCGATATATCGTCGTAGTATAGGTGCAAAATGTAGTGAGGCGCCATACTGGGGTCGGCCCAAAGCTCTAATCTCACGCGGTCCCTGTTCTTACGCCCTCGTTCGCTTCTTCCATTACGGTTATCGCCGCGTTGGAGCTACTTCGCAGTTGCACTCTTCGAAAAAGAAACCAACTAATAGGATATGTATTTATATTAGGTTGCAGTCGACACACGTTGAAGTGAGAGAGTGAACAGATAGACGGATAGATAGAGAGAATAAAAAACATGGCATCGCTGGCGGATCATTACGGAGCTAAGGCGAAAAGTCGCTGGTCGCAGGAATGTCCTTGTATATTAATAACGTAGACCTCCTTTTGCAAGGAAATTGAATCTTCGTCTTTGTTTAGCAGGTAAATAATTTTTTATTGACTTATTTCCTGTATTGCTTTCCTTACTTGTAGATTTTTATTGACTTTTTCGAGATCCTATTCCTACACGTTACGTTTATAAGGATTTATCGGATAACACGTAAGTATAATGTGATATTTTGAAGTTTGAACGAGTTGTCATCTTTCTCTTTGATATCAGTACCATCGACAGTGTCACTAACATATACAAACAAAAATCTAAATTATTTTAATTACACACAATATTTTTTAAGCATACTGAGAATATATTCGCGATAAATTCCAAAAAAAACTGATAAGTAAAACAGAAAATAGGCATGATAAATGTGTTACATATTAGAATGGCGCTTTCGTATCGATTCACGTTATATAATTCTTTTATTAAAATTATCACAATCAAGTGCAATATTTAAAAACATCGATAAATATTTTCATTTTATGTAGTGCAAAAATTATCGTGCTATTTGCTGATTAAGCGAAAATTAACTAAGTGCAATTTGAGGTGTTTAGCTTTTTTTTTATTTCCTAATGTAATTATAAGACTCTCCGCATTAATTGTATGTAGTAAGATGTGTATCAATAAAAATTGATTTGAAGACCCTCAAGAGAACGAACAAGATTTTTTTGGATAAAAATAACATTGAATTCGATTACTCTCTCAATATTGACGAATGAAAGGGAAACCTAGAGTGATCGGAATGTATATTTGTACGCACGCAACAAACCGTAACATTAATAATAAATTCCAAGAATCTTTACATGATGATGTTCTTGGTATCGGCAACGTCGCATATCCAATCACACCTTCCCGGAAGTCTCGGGTGGGGGACGGAAATTGCGCACAACGTGCCCACGCATCCGCCTCCATTTTGCTCCGATCAAACCCCATCTACCAACGTGAAAATCCAAAGTGTAATCATCGCACGGCATACCGAGCCCGACCGATGAATGCATTTGGCACGGCCCTGTCGAGTGCCGAGAGGAGCAAGGTAGAATAGGAACGGAATTTGGCCAAGTCCGGTCGATTCCGCGCGATTCTCCCTTGCTTCTCATGCGGACAGCGGAAACTGCGAGCTATGGTTGGCCAATGAGCGTCTACGAGAAAGCGAGGCAGCTAAAGGCGGCGGCGCGGCTAACCGCCACCTGCCGGCGGCGGCGCACAGGCCCTAAGTTGAGCGCGCGCGCGCGAGCGGCGCCCGCCTTCTCTTTCTCTTGGCAGAGCAGCTTGCCAGCCGCGCGCTCGTCAGAAGCGAAGTTGCCGCTGGAGTATGTCCACGAGCGCGTGCGTCTATTACACACAGCGCATGGCGAAACACGACGAAGCTACGACTGCAAAGATGTCCAATGATAGAGGCTACGCGTCACGCCGCCGCGGCCATCGAAATTATTAGATTCGTTTTTGTTTCACACGGGACCGATAGGTACGTGCACGTTTTGTAACGACATTCAGTTTAGCCCTTCTGTGTCTTTCTTCTATTGTTTTCTGGGACGGTCGGTTGGATCGTAGCGAGGGGAGACTTGCAAGACGAAACTCGAATTCATGCAGTGCTAACGTTTTTGTATTGGCATAAATCGAGGTTTTATTTATTTTTTAGTTACCTATTAACGTTTTTACACGTTATTTAGGCTGTTTAGCATTTTAGAGGATATTAGATTATTAGAAAATTATTAGATATAAGATTATTAGAAACCAAGATTTTCGTAGTTAACATGGTGACATCCCACGGTTGATTATAGTTTATAAAATGTTCTGTGAAGTAAATGTGGACAATTGAAAATACTTAAGTGAACTGTGCTAAATGTATACAGTGATTTGATTTGGAATGTGCCATTGGAAAATATGTGACGACTTATACAAAATGGCTGTAACGAACTTTAAGCAAGATGGCGCATGCATTTGCAAGTAAAAGTCAAAAGTGCCTAACGTGAAGTAAGCTGCGATAGTACATTATGACACGGGTGCGGAAGTTGATTATTTAACTCGTACGGCGGTTTTCGCCCGAGATACGGTATTTAATAGCACGAGAGCCGAAAATTGGCATTAAAGTTGCCATTTTGAGGTTAGAGTGTTATCTATCTATCTATAAAAGGGAGATGGCGATATATCGAATGTAGAGCCAATTCAGAGAGTTATTAAAAAATTCATTGCTGGATACAATGGAAAGGAACGAAAAGGAAACGGAATAGAGTTAGTTATCGATCTATAAAATCTTTTTAAAAAACGAAAAGTTCTTTTATAGCACTCTAACCTCAAACTCACGTGATTATCTCTTTAATCATTTGCATCGTTAGGTCCAAGTTGGTATATTTACTTCAAAACGCAGTCAATTATCTGTATGAATGCATAAGTATTCACTAATAAGTTGTGCACGAAAATACCAGCTCAATAAAAATTACCCTTAAATTAACGGTAAAAATTACAAAATTAACGTTTAGTAAAAAAAACGCCACAAATTTTGAACACATTTTATCAACCATCTTGTAAAAATTATACTTCTATAGGCAAATTATACCAAGCACATAGTAAAAATTGCGAACTACATAGTAAAATTAACCTGCCAGTTAAGGGGGTCCCAAGATTACTGCAAAAGTTTGGTAATTTTTATTAAACTATTCTCTCCGTGTAAATGTTAATAAATTTTAAATAATTGTTAGATTCGTAAAAATTACATTTTTTAATATCCCTTAGAATAACACCACGTTTAATAGTATAACAAAATTTATATTGTTTCCATTCCATTCTAGAGTAAAAACTCATTTGCGAGTTTATGCAACTTTTACATTAATTTTCTACATTTATTACATAACCTGATCATTCTGGACTGTCTAAGTGTACACAATTAGATTTACAACTTTTATGAAAATGATGAATTGCTGTTTGGCACTACAATGCTTTACATGCATAATGTTACGAAAAATTCTTAATAGTATCTAATTGCTAAGCAAATTACAATGTACTGTTAATATCAAACAACACGGAATGAAAAAATCTGTTATGCAGTATAGAAATATTATTTTTACTGCACTGACTCTAAATGAAGTTTTACATAAATTTTAAATATAAAAATGTAAATAAAATATAATAAACTTGATATTTCACGAATTGATCACACATACCAACGAGTAATAATGAAAATAGTGAGAAAAAGGGAATAGAATAAAAAGGAAAATCCCAGAAGTGCCTTAGGTACGCATGCCGGTTGGTTTTCTAGTTCTTCCTATAGAGGGTCCTAGCTGAATGCACAGGGCTGGGTTATAAAAACAGCATCGCTTACTGAGGAGGTTTTCTTAAACTGTATATCTATACATGAACACAATATAGATATAAAAAGCCATAGAAATCAGAGCGCACTCTGTCTACTGAGGAGGATTTTTCCCTTCCATTCAGGAGGATTTTTCCCTCCCATTTGAACCTGCGCTTCTATAAGCGTCTATATTCGTTGTTGCCATGACACCACTTTCCTAATACCAAACGTTTGGTGGCGCTGCATTACTATTAATGGCACAACCTTAGAGCATATATACCTGGAGGTAGCCTCTCCATACACGAAATCGAGTCAAGGGAGTAGAGATAGACAGACAAGTGGGCTACACGCTGTCTCTCTTCCGCAAGAAGGCCCTTATCCTTCCATTCGAAAACGCATTTTGAAAATCTGAAATTTAATGGAGTGACTCCATACCATACTGCCTACACGCCAAACATTGAAATGTCATTATAATGACCCCAGGACTTCCAAATCGAAAAGGACCAACCGATCATTATCAACCTAGCGACAGAGTTCGTTCATTATATTTAGGTCGTTACAATTTACCTGACCATGCATAAACAACTTAACCATATAAATGTGCAGAGACCACTTATTTGCTTATAATACTAGTGCGTTTTTTCGAAAAATTTTCGACTTCGAATTTCGATAAAGAAAAACTGATTATTCGCCTATTATTTTTATATAATGGACCTACGTTTTCGTCCATACCCTGATTAAAAAATGTTAACAAACAGTTGGTATTTTTCTGTTTCGAGATCGAGTCGGGAGATCTTAAACATCGAGGAAACCGATAATTCGATAGGATGGCTGGGTGAAATTATAATATGGACTAGGAGGATTGAGGCGCGCTACGCGCGCCCTAGGTTTCCGCCCATAACCTGATCGAAAAATGGAAACATAAACAATTGATATTCTTATGTTTCGAGATCGAGACGGATCTTTGGGGAAATCGATAATTCGAGAAACAATCGCACGGCGAAATTACAGTATGGATGTAGATAGATGTAGACTAGAGGAATACCGTAGGTATCCGTATATAACCTGAAAAAAACGAAAACAAAAACAAATGACACTCTTCTTCGAGGTTCTAACTATTAAACTTATTTCTACATTTCGATGAAAAACATTCGAGATTTCGATTAGCTCGTCTATTATTTTTATATAATGAATAGATTTTGACTTTTTTTACTGAACAGGCCGAATTCGATATATTTTAAGTGCGACTAAAAATAATAAAATCAATATGGCGACCGAAATATACATAGGCCAGCGCCACCGCCGCTTACGCAGGAGTAACTTTCATGAATGATCCTGAAGTCGAGCATATTTTTATATTTAGCCAATAAATAATTTAATCGGTACGATTAAAAAGTTAATGTTATTATAACAATACAAGTAATTGATATGCAGATATAAATATACTTCTTGGCTGTTAGTCCCCTGAGCACAACTGTCCTTTCCTGAGTTTGGAAGAAACAGTAGATCCAAAATTGATAAATTAATGTTAAAAGTAGAAAATACTTTGAAAGGATCAGCACTGGATTCAAGCCAAAATAATTATAAAACATTACGATCGATTAAAAAACATTAGGATAAATTTGTGTAATTTATAAAATATATCTAGTCGTATCTATATCTCCACATTTATGTAAATGCACTTATAAAACCAGTTTAAAAAAATAGAAATAGTACAAAAATTATATTTTATACGTCCATTCTGTGATACTCGTTCAAACATTTGAAGTAATTAATAAGTAAATTAATTTTATGTTATAATTTTTACGTTTCGATAATGAACAAGCAATTTAATTGAATTTAATATATTTTTATCTTAACAATATTAGATTATTGTATGAAAATTGCTATTCGTTATTGTTCCACTCGTATTAATTTTAAGTTAAATTAAATCCTTGACTACCATGACAACATTTTTATATCAGAAACCCATATATAATTCGTTGCCATGGCAACCAAGGATGTAAGAAATTCGCCTTTCAAAAAAATTTACGAAATAATTTTCTCTCGGAAGAAAGACTGACTAATTATCTGTTTTCATTAGGAGAACTAATAAAAGAAGATGGATCCCTACGAAAGGAAGCTGCAGCAATTGCAGGTGTACCGCAAATTTCTGGAGGAAAAAATAGAAAAAATTAAACAAATCAAATTGAAAATCAATTTCCCTGACGAAGTGAGGGAGAAGAAACTGAAAATGTTTCAGGGAATTTACAGAGTACTCGCAGATAGGGATCCTCCAACGAACAGGTAATTTATTTAGTAACCCAACGATGCTTGCGGAGAATTGCGGGAACTGAAGAATTTTATTTTTTCGTAGGGTATCATTGAAAACACTGGAGAATATGGAGGGAACTATTAAAAAATTATATGAGCAGGTAAATGTTGTTATCATTTGATAGATAATTTGTTCTAGTCCATAAATCCGTTTTAATATAAAAACAATTTTTTAGGAAATTTCAGAAAGTCGACAGCATAACCGGAAAGATGTACAAAGGAAGGAGTAAGTGAATCTTATGTTCAATCGCTGGTTTCATTCAATTACGTCAATAGTTTAAAAACGTTTTTATTTCTAATCATCAAATATAGTCAACAAATTTTTATTTTACATAATCACTACCAATTTTTTACAATGAAAAATAGAACGATTCCAATTTATCACTCAGAATACTTTTGGAAAAATTCTCGCAAACGAAAACATTTTTGGTAATATTTTTTGCATAAAAACAGTAGGTGACCTATGGAAGTAAAGAGTGCCTCAGATCGCGGAAGTGTTCGATACATTTACTATTATTCGTTTTAATTCTGTAAAAAGTACTAGTCTTTACGGGGCGCCTGAAATGAACACAGTTTTCGCCTATAAATAACGTGCTTTTTTCATTAGAGATGACGATGCAACGTGTACTTATCAAATTGAATTTTTATAATCGAAGAGCAACTGAGTCCTCGGTTTTACTATCAATAAAAACTTAATTTTACGAAATAAAATTAATGTTTCACATCAGCATAAAAATAAAAAAAAGTATATCGAATTAAACGTCGTAAGAATCAACCAGTTTCAAATCGTAAAATTTAAATACACTACTTATAAAACGCACAATTGCTATTTCAGTTACAATCCTTATCATAATACGAATATGTACCGCCCGGGTAGCAGCAGTAGCGGCAGCGGCAGCGGCTCGACTCACCGGCCGACGAAGAAGGTGTACGACGACACGCCCGCGTCGCCGAGTCCGCCGCACAGTCCGCCGCAGGCCAGCACGTCCGGCTCCTCGACGGCCCCCATAATCATTCCCACGGAGCGACGCCGGGGCTTCGGCAGGGACTCGCCGATCTCGCCCATCTTCGAGAGGGAGGCGTCGCCGAAGCGCACGCGGGGCTTCAGCGACCACTCGCCGCCGCGGAACCGCTACGGGTACGCGCGCAGCCCGTCGCCCCCGCCGCTGCCCAAACTCGTGCCGATCACGCGGGTCGATCTCAACGAGATGGGCCCGTCGGAGTGGGACGACGACAACGACGACGTCCAGCCGGTCGCGCCCAAGGCACGACCTGAGATCATTGTGCCCAAGCCGTTCGACATAGCCAGCGCGGCGAAAAAGGTCGTCGAGAATTTCGTCAGGAAGGACGAGAAGTCCGGTGAGTTACTCGGACTGTTAGGTATAGGTTACACTGTTTGAGCTACTCTCGATTAATCTTAGTTTGCTACTAAATTCTCACAGATTTTATTAGAAATCTAAAAAGTAATATAATTAGGAGACTGTCAGACCTCTGGATCAAGTATTTTCTTGAAACTTTGAGGATGGTTTTCTTATGCCAAAATATTAAGGTCTAACGCCGAACATTTTCAAAGGAGCATGTCTTTAAAGTATTACTTTAACTGTATAAACCAAGATTTTGCATTTCCTTTTTCGTTAAAAAAAAGCCTATGTTTATTGCTTTGAAAATAAATTATAGAAAAATGATTGCCAAATTTTTTCTTATGTGAGTACAGAAAAAATAACTTTACCTAGCAAAAGTACATATAAAAACCAATATTTTGTCACCTGTCAGGTTCATTTATA
>UXGC01000925.1:0-44375 GCA_900480045.1 Eurytoma adleriae
GGACTCTATTGTATAGTCGGTGGTGCCAGGGACGGGGTAGGGGCTAGGAGCAAGGGATAGGGTGGGGTTAGTGCAGGTGGTACGAAAAGGGCACCATGTGGAATGTGGAATCGGCCTCACGGCTGAGCTGAGCAAGCGTCTACATTAGTCGTTGGCTGAGCAGTGAGCCGTGAGCGGTTAGCTGCACTCTGCAGATTAATGGCAATTGGCGCAGGCGATTTTCCTATACTGAGTGACTGTATTGCGAGCTGCATTTACAAACTCCTGTATATTCGTTATTTACATTATCTATTCAGAATTTCAGACTGAGATTTAAACTATCTGTTGGTCCACTACTGTCGGTAAGTTCTTATTATTCGAGATAAAAGTGCAAGTGTTAAAGCGGAACCAAAACTAAGAGCACGTGTTTCACGTGTTTCGTATTTGCCTTGCTATAGAATAGTCCTTGGATTATCGCAATAAAACAGTTTACCATTTGCAGAATATGGGGAAAGCGAAGAAAGTTAAAGTGTCTAAGGGCGAATCTAACCAGCCCAAAGTTGGACTGGCTGAGCAGATTGAAGAAGCAAACACAGTCAAAATGAAGAATCGTCAGAAGCTTAGACTTCGCACTGAAGATGAACAAGAGGTTTGAAACATTTATTTCATTTAAATGACACAATATTGAAAATCTATGCTATGACTTTATTTTACCACAAATCTTTTATTTTTAGTATGTCAATCCTAAAATAACACAAAAGATTTTATCACAAGCTAGGCGGCAGCAGCAGGAAATGGAAGAAGAAAATGGTCTGGGACCATCTAAAGCAGTTAAAACACCCATTACTAAATTGGGAGATAATTTTAGTGATGAAGAAATCTGTAGTGATGAAGAATCTATTACAGGAAATGAATATTATGAAGATATTGAAATTAATGAAGAAGACGAAAAAGCTCTAAATATGTTTATGGATCACAGTAGACAGCCAATGCGTACTTTAGCAGATATAATTATGGAAAAGTTGACTGAAAAAAAAACTGAGATTCAAACTCAATTCTCAGATATTGGTTCTGTCCAGATGCAAGAGATAGACCCTAGAGTGACTGCAATGTACGAAGGAGTAAGGGATGTTTTGGCAAAATACCGTAGTGGTAAACTTCCAAAGGCTTTTAAAATCATACCAAGCTTAAGAAATTGGGAACAAATACTTTATATAACTGATCCTCCAAGATGGTCAGCTGCAGCAATGTTTCAAGCAACTAGAATATTTGCTTCTAATTTGAAAGAAAATATGGCTCAAAGATTTTATAATCTTGTTCTTTTGCCACGTATTAGAGATGACTTAGCAGAATATAAAAGACTGAATTTTCATCTATATCAGGCTTTGAGAAAAGCATTATTTAAGCCTGGTGGTTTTATGAAAGGTATTTTAATACCTCTTCTCGAGTCTGGAAATTGCACCTTAAGAGAAGCAATTATTATTGGATCTGTTATTGCAAAAAATTCCATACCTCTATTACATTCTTCTGCAGCAATGCTCAAAATTGCTGAAATGGATTATACTGGAGCAAATAGTATAATTTTAAGAATATTTTTTGACAAAAAATATGCTCTGCCATTTAGAGTTATCGATGGAGTAGTCTTTCATTTTTTGAGGTATGCATTTATATTACATCTAATTAATTTAGAATTAAAACAATGTAGTAATTTAATTTTTTATTTTTACTGCAGATTTCAAAGAGATCCTAGGGAATTGCCAGTTTTATGGCATCAAGCATTTTTAACATTTGTTCAAAGATATAAAAGTGACATAAGTTCAGAACAAAAAGAGGCTTTGTTAGAGCTGCTTAAAAAACAATCGCATCCATCTTTAACTCCTGAAATCCGCAGAGAACTCCAAGCAGCTAAGTGCAGAGATAGTGAATTATCAGAACCCAAGGAAGAACCAATGTTATGTTAGTACTTTAGATTGATTTATTTATACAGTAATTTTATAAAAAAGCATATGTAAAATATTGATGAAAAATTATGTTAATTAGTTGTATGTCATTTTACATACCTTTTTATTTTAAATCCATGTAACTTTAAGCTTGTATTAGAATGTAATTTAAATAATTCAATAGTTTATTTTTAATAACAAATTTTTACATTGTACTGTACTTTTGTGAAATATAGAAAAATTTTATTATTTTAAATTTAATTAAATGCTAATAAAATTTTTTTCTTTTTCCATTGATTATTTAAACAAAACGAAAAATTCTCTTTAATAATTAAATATTATGATATATTCCATTATTTATTTATAAAAAAAATGTTTTATTTACAAAAAAAATGATGAATGTCATCTTAAAGTATACACATTCTGTTCTACAGAATCACAGAACAAAATCAACATGCATCCACCTGCATAATTTGTTATTTTATACAGATTTTCAATAAAAAAAAAATTCTGTTAACATGGAGATTTTGTGTACAATTGAATTATATCACTATTATATTAGAAAAAAAGTAGAAATAAACCTGGTGTAGGGTACAGGTATATGACCTGCAATAGTGTAAATCCTTAAATTTTACATGCTGTGTATATGTATATACTTAATATTGTTTATTCATACTACGCAACGCTTTTTATGTAAGAATTTGCTTAAATTTAAGTCTTTTTATATTGACGTTTACATAACACTCATAGGAACATAGAGACTCCAAAATCGACTTATTGTGACAACCTTTTTCTTTTAAGTAGCAAGTCACTATAGTTTTTTCTATTTACCTTGGTTTTTCATTTTTTCTTAAAAAAACTAGTTATACTTTTTGATCCAGAAGCAGCTTTTTGCCTTGCTAATTCTTTTTTTGATATAGTAGGTGTTTTGGCAGGCTGTAAATGTTATTTTGTGAGTCAATAAAAATCTTAATTTATAGATAAAAATAATTTGAAAAAATATTAAACCTTTTCTGGTTTTGTTAAGTCCAGTGCTCCATTTCGAGGAGATTCTTCCTGTATTTCTTTTTTGGGCCTTTTTTCATCTGTTGTATCTTTTGGACTCGTGAGTTTGCGTTTCTTTTGTTCCGACTCATCTGGTAAATTAAGATGTTGTAGCAATTTTTTGGACAAATCGTCAGCTAGATATTCAGAAATTATTCCATGCGCATACTTCATATACTCTAAAATGTTTGATTTATTTTTTATGTTTAAAAATATTTCAAGTATATTCTTTTTAATAGTAGTTTACCTGATTCTGTTCCACTTTCATATTTACTACTTTTAACATAATTAGCACTAACAGCACCTTGAGAAACATGAATACCCTTCTGCCTCACAATTTCTGCAACTTTTTCTACCTTTTTTCGTAACCAATTTAATGTCTTTTCATCATTATATTTAAAAGCTTGTAAAGATTCATCTCCTTTTCTATCAGCCACCAAAGATAATTTCAAATTTTGACATTTTACAAGACGTGCCATCTCTGGATAGTCATCGTCACGTAAACATTGTTCAAGTGGCATTACTTGTTGAGACTAAGAAAGCCGAAATAAAAAAATATTACAATTATAAAAAATACTTTTTATTGGCTACTTACTTTTCTTAAATAAGGAAGTACTAAGAAAATAGGATCTATGGGTGTTGATAAATGCATCTTTCCATCTGATCTAACATTATCATCGATGAACCATGATCTTTTATTTTCATCAAATGTCATGACTTCTTGAACAGATTGATCTCCTGGACTGAAAACGAACATAGCAGCTTGATTTGTAGCTGGATGTCGTAATTTCACCATATCTGGATGAACACCTTCAGTACTTTCAAGATTTTCCCCTGTAGAGAAAAAAAGAAAATTACTTTAAAGTGTGGAATTTGGTTTTGAGGAGAAAGACCAAAAAGGCCGAATAAAATAATTAATAATAATACCCTTCATAAGGAAAACCCATGTGTTAGAGTTGGTTTGGGATCCAGATTTAACAAATTTCTTAGGAGAAGCCTTGACGCGCGGCATTTTCGCGGCTTGCGCGGTATACTTATTCTAACCTGCAAAAAAATCGATTGCGCGAATGGCCGTACCGCCAGCAGCCACACCGTACTATATCGATGGGTACAGGCTCGAAAATAAAAGAAGGTTGAATGAAGGAGAAAAAAGAAAAAGAAATAAAGAAATGAGATCGGCGCACTTTTGTTTTTTTTTTCACAATTTCGCACTAGAGCAGCTTCAGCTCGTTCCAGCTCGTTCTAGAGTGTTGCAACTTGTAGGAGTTACTAGGATTAGCTGCGCAGCGCAAAGCACTTTAAAAGCCCTTTATCCCTTTGGGTATTTTCTAATTCGTGCGGATGAATTCTGAAGAGGAACACATCTTTTCAAATTTCTCTGGAGACTCCGAGTCTCGGTGAGCCTTTTAACGGTGTTAATGCGGGTGCTTTTGCCTTTTTATGGCCCCGGCGGGTTGTTTATCGCCTCCTATCGATAGACCATGTTTGCTCGCAGGATGTGGAATTCTGGAGGGACTCCCCAGGGAAGCGTTTATATAGTGTCCACTCTAGATGCAGATTGCAGATGTGAGACGATGCAGATTATGCTCTCAAGTTCTGACTGCTTAGTGCTTCTGATCACCTCTGTCCACTGTATAGGTGCTGACATAGGCGCTGTCGCGCTGTCGCGCTGACAAGTGGCAGTACTAAACAGTGAGCGATACTCGAGCGAGCACTGCAATTTGTGTATTGCTGACAATACTGACATTACCTTACTGCAGTATGCTGCACACTGCACAGGCTGCACTGCTGTAGAGAGCCAGAGAGCCGCACATGAATCGCAGTTAGAGATATTTGGAGCAATTATCATTTTTTTATTGGAAGCAAGTTTTTTTCAACAGAAAATTATCAATGCAAATACTTTTCCACAAAATAAGTGTCAATTTGTTGTACGTTAAATATATACACTCGTCAAATAGAATAGAATATATGCGCATGTTAGATATTTGAGCAGGTTTGAGACGCATTGCGGTATTACAAATTTACGCATCGAGGCACAAAATTCACTTACACCCTTCAACATTTTCAAACTTGTAATCGATTTTTCATATTCGTATAAGGGATAAGTATAGGGATAAGTAGGGAATATAGTCATATTTTGTTCACGCTCAGGCTAAATAAAAGCGTAGGAAATATGTAGGTAGTCATCCTGGGACGTAAGAGATTGTAAAAGCAGTTTATCAAACATATATATATATATTTTATTAAACACAGAATCACAGAGCAAACTGGACAATCGGAGGGGTGGGAGATGTTACTTTACGCGTTCTCTCACTGGCTCTCATTTTCATTGATAAAAAATGAAAATTTCTTTCGTTCCCATCTATTATCGTTTTGTTTCAGATTCTATCAGGTTCAATCCATCAATTTTATTTATTATTATGCCTCACGCAATTCGTGCCGCCGCGGCCTTTTCCTTCTACACACGTTCAGTACACGTTACTTTTTCCATAATTTTTTATATTTTTATATTATTTCATACATGTTTAACTCGCCGATTTTCAACATTCTTTCAGTTTATTACTATACAAAGTTCGAGTTATCGACTGCTGTACAAAATATCGTGCAAAATATCAAGCGAGATAAAAAGAAACAATGGATTCGTAAAAAACGTTTTCGTACGAAAATTGACAAAAGCCGCGGATGCATCGTGCGAGTATAATTTATAATTTATAATTTATAATTTCTCATCCAAGATTTATTTCTTTGATCAAAGTTCCGCTACACCTTTTGCTTTTATTATTTACAAATCAAGGCAATGGCGCAATGCTGATTTATTTCATAATATCGCTTGTACATATACGACTATACGAGCTACTGTACGAGGGAATGAGCCAATTTCCATGAGAACCCATGCACAGTGCAGTAGTGTACGAGAAGTTTTCTGTGTGAGTACACAAGTGGAAGTCGCGCGTTAACAATTAGTGAGCTTGGCGCGACGTTCGAGTTAGAGACGCGAGACTTCTCAATCGTTCAATTTTTATTTGTTTCCCTAGCGGGCCGAAAATAGCACTTTCGCTAGGCAACAAATAGTATACAGCTCGTGGGGGTGAATAAAAAATAGCCCAGAACGCAGCTATTGCGACCAGGGACTTTCTTTTCTTCCTTCCCTTAAGAGATAATACTACTAGTAAATTGGCGCGCTTGCGAATTGCGATACATAGTTCGATCAATTTATCTCTAAGGACACGCACAATAATTCTCGGCATTCGGCTTTTCGGCTTTTCGGCTTTTCGGCTTTTCGGCACTCGGCGTATGACCACCGCATTAAGGAAAAAGTCCAAACAGTCCATCGATATTTTATTCTCTGTGTTTGCGTTTGTCCTTTAATTTTTGACATGATTAATCGATATTTATAACATTCTTTCTAGTGCACGGTCAATCGGTCATCTTCATCAGTTCATCTCCATTTTCTAGAGTCTTCTTATCCTACTATTCTCTTCAAATATTTTATTCATTCTTAAAACGACACCGCAGTGACTGCGTATTATAAAAAAGTTTCGACTTACGTTTTACTGTATTTTAACACAATTTCATACGTGTTTATAAAAGAGCCATTCCGCAAATGGCGCTATACTGCTATACGCTCTCACTCTCTCGTAAATCACTCATACTTGCTTTAATTAAAAATTTCCTTCTCTTTCTCTTTATTTTCAAAATAATTTTTCTTTACAGCTTGAGCGTCGATAGA
Organism: Eurytoma adleriae; assembly: GCA_900480045.1. Taxonomy (NCBI): domain Eukaryota; kingdom Metazoa; phylum Arthropoda; class Insecta; order Hymenoptera; family Eurytomidae; genus Eurytoma; species Eurytoma adleriae. Next base: position 6,694 of record UXGC01000925.1, read on the forward strand.
TCATTTCTACAGAGCTTCAACGATTCACCCTTACAAGCGAGATGTGCGGAGTGGAGCCGTGGAGGAGCAATTCGCATTCGATAATCAATTATACAATTATACAAAATATATCAATTAGAAAAATAAAGATAAATTTGCGTGATAAATGCAATTGACAGATTGCATCAAGTCACTTTTTTCGGAGCTTTTGCACTTTTGCACTTTCGCAGTTTCGCTCGACTTTCGACTTTTTCTGCGCAGGAACAGCTATTGACGGACCAGGACAATAGACAACGGGTGTAACCGGGTCTAGTGTATGTATAAATTTAACCATCGCTCACCCACCGTCCACTGTCCTACACACCAGTCAAATTAGTTCAAAAAGGGTAAAAATCGGGAGAAATGAAGAAATAGACCATTCTTTGTTGATATCAACTTTTGCAACCATTAATATAACAAGTTCATTTTTTCATCTTGAAATTCTCAACAAATTACTTCCTATCTATAACTATTTAGTCTAAAATTCCAGAATTAAACTTACTAATTGCGCTTAAAAAATTAAATTAGGCATTATCCCACCTTTGCAGGTAGGTGTTGTATTTTTTTCCGCCCGACATGAAAACGCTCGATACAAACTTTACGAAAAACGTAATATTCATTTTTTTTATTCTTTCAAGAAAAAGTTATGGATCCAAATAACACTTTCCCCCAAAAATTTTGCGAAATATCCCAATTCAAGTTTTCTTGCGAAATATCCCAATTCACAGTGCTTAAAGAGGGATGAATTTTTTTTAACAAGTTTAAAGCGTGAAATTTTCAGAAAATTACTTTATATAATATTAAAATAATGTAAATGCTGTAAGTCAGTCCAAAATCCGTTCAAGTTTCTTCTGTGATTATTGGCACTACGTATTGCAATGCAACTTCGATATACATTCTTAATAATACCTTATAGGACTAGATTTTTATAAATTATTCCCTTTAGATGTCACTTAATAATTACCATAATCATTTATTTTAAATGATTAAATTAAATGTGAATTTTTATGTATAAATAGATCCTCTCGACAAAGTCGACGGAGTTTTGATAGGATTTGAACCAATTTATTAATTTACGAAAGTTTCATGTATTTTGGAACCTGTTTTTTATTTTCTCTAACAATAATAGAAAACTCAAAATTAATTTTCCAAAACAACTATTATAAGTACAAACATTTCAACAAGAACTAATTTGTAAAAAACTTCAAGATTAACAAAATTTATCTTAAACTACTTTGTTTCTAAAATGACACTTTCCTCCCAAAAATAAACAAAATCTGATGTCTGATTTTTGCTACTTATGGTTTAAAAAAGATAATTTCAATAAAGAACCGTCTAGTTAACAGTAACTACATTGCGCATTAAGAGTATATTTAAAGGGATTGATAACAATACTATTCTCTCGCTTGCACAAGCTTTTTTGTAAATTCAGAGAACAAAGTGCTGCGCTGCATTTATCTAGTCTAAATGCGACTTATGTAAGATTATCGATGCGAGGCTAACAGCTTTTAATACTTTTTTCCTTTTTTTCTGATTCTCATACAAAAGCTTGTAAAAGCTCATAAAAGACTCGCAGGAGCTTCTCGTTTTTACTTTACTGCTTGCTGTAAACAACGTTTTAGCATTTAATTAATTTGACCTTGCAAAGAGTTTTGAGAGAAAAAAAAAGCATTTTCATTTAATATATTGCACTACAACATACCTGCTCCATTACTCAAGAAGTTTAAAAACATTATTGCAGTGTTTTAAAATATGTAAAAACATCCATGTATCATAACGAGTAAAACAAAATTTGGCAAAAGCGCCGACTTTCGTAAAAGGCACATAGACTTTATTTTAACACCTTACTGTTTCTAACAAAATCATTAGAAAAGTCTTATAGTAGAAAAAAGGTATCATGTTTGTGAAAAAGCCATAAATTATTATTTATTCACAGTATAACTACACGGAGATTATTGTTCAATTAGAGATTATTGGTAAAAATTACTATTTGGCTAGTATTCTTGGGATAAATTTGAATTGGTTATAAAAAATTACCGCACAGCGCTGTAAAAATTACTCAAAAACGCCGTCATTTTTATATCATTTGATCCCAAGATTACTGAACTCATTACAATTTTTGATAAAATAATACGAGTAATTTTTATTGACCTATCCTCTCTGTGGAATATTTCAGAAGCTGTTTCAATTGATGGCATAGCAAGTCTTTTAAAATCATGCCAATAATCAATTTATTATCTAAATAAAGAATAGATGTTTTATCGTCTAAATATTAAAAAATTGAGCAGAGAAGTATAATTTTCTCTGAATCAACTTTTCAAATCAGTCTCATTTTATACTTGTGGTTAATATCCTATATAATATTTATATATAGCAATATGTTGAAGTTTAAAATTAGAAAACCAATTTATATTATACGTACATAATTCTTTTTCAAGTATAAAAGTTAATTTCTATAGGTATGGTCGTTAATCATCTACCTAAAAATTTTGCAAACATTCACTACTTATTTAATGGAATTAAATTAAAATTGTTTTGTATTTTTTTTTTCAAGTATATAGAAATCTTTATTTTATTGTTTTAAAATATTATTTGTTAAATTCAATTCATTTTAATTAAATCAACTTCAGTATTATTTAATGTACAATAAAACCATTACCTACCAAATCAGTTTTGGCAGTTTTATTACTTAGACTACTAGCTTTTGATATAAACATCACATGACAAATTAAGACTTGTATTGATTTCTACTTTTTAAAATTTTTCTCTGCATTTTGTGTTTATCAAAATCATCTTTTTTATCTACTTTAATATTTTTAAATCTTCAATTATTAATTTCATTCTGATATTTTATTTTACAGTTGATATGCTCCTAATGAATCTTTATTTTTCTCTTTAAAATTTCTGTACATTATCTTCAGCTGGAATATTAATTAAAAAAATAAAAAATATATTGCACAAATAATTGAATTTAATTCAAAAACATTGTTTTAGTAATAATATAATTATTATACGCTTATCTATTTCAATAAAAGTTTAAGAATCTAACAAATAGTATGTACTTAAAAACAAAATAAAGAGTTAGCTTTTACCCAGAAAAAATCTTTTAAACAGAAGATTAAAATATTTTGTATGGTTACTTTAAAAATTAATTAAGTGTTTTGTTTCTTGTTAGAATATATGTATAAAGCTACAAAAAAAAAAAAAAAAAAAAAAAAAAATACAATTCACACATATCTGGAGAGTGAATGAAGCAAATAACCAGTACATACTGATATATTTGGCGTGTACAACTTTAATAACGGTTTGAAGCAATGAGTAAGTTTGTACTTACAATATAAAGCAAGCTCCTGCTTTTCTTTTATGGTACTAAAAGCATTGATAATTTTACATTCTAAATCAAACTCTCTAACTTTAGATACACAATGTTCCCATCATTTCACATTTTCCTTTGTTTTTCACTTAAATTTATCATGCATACATAACAATTTGCTCCAAATTCCATTGATCATAATTTTAATAAAAATAAAGTACTCTTTAATATTTTAATGAACATGATCACTGATTTCACTGATTTTGTATTTTATTACAATTTCTTTTTTTATATATAAACTGATAGTAAGCAATTTCATCTAATAGTTCTGAAAATGATTTTGCTTTTATTTTTGGAAGTTTTGTTATGCTTAATCGACTGATACGATCATTATTAATTAGTTTATTCATATTTGCTATTAAAATTCTGCTTGTTAAGTTGTCTTGCAAATTCTAATAATTTTTCACCAGTCTATTTAATGGAGGTTTTAAATTTACACCCTACTTCTCTGGAGTCATGTTGGTACTAAACGCTACTTTTACCTCTTTTTTTTATTGTGAATACCGCACGAACTTTAATTAAAAACACTGATATAGTCCAAGATTAAGAAGCTCCCAAAATGTTTGTCTAATAATCTATATCAACGCTTTATCAATATTCGCAATTAATTAAATTAATTATTGTTGCTTTAGTAAGTTTTTCAATCATTTATGAAGAAAATTATTTTTATAGAAATGCTTTCATATTATAACTCATTTTTTTAAAAGGATTCTTTGCAAGATCAAATAATAAATTTCTGAGTTGAAATATTATCAAAATACTAAAATCAGAATAAGGGATGTAACTATATCCATTGTTTTGTCAGTTCAGTTAAAAAATTATAAATTAAATTATAAAGTTGTTTTAGTTGTACAATCCTATAAAACAGCAGGACCTTTTTGATTTATGAAAAACCATGGTGCAATGAAATAGTTTTCTTCATAAACATAAAAACTCACTACTGTTCGAATTAATTGTGAAAATCGAAATGACCTTAGACCTTGGAAAAGTTGGGCACTAGGTAGAACGTTTTTTCCTCTCCCAAAAACTCGTTTGGACATATACGTTTACCATTTTTGCGCTGCAAATTCGATGAAAGGCGGATGAAGCTCGATGAGCTATTTATGTGGTGCTTCGTCGTCTGGTGCACAGGGAGTAGCTTTGGGCAATTTCGTAGAGACCCGCGAAAACTCTCCTGAGCGTACATTGTGGATTAGTAAGACTGACCGGATGCAGGCCAGAATTTAGGTAGGGCTAGGAGGCACCCATTGAACCTGATCCCGGATTGTGATTATTTTTCACTGCATTGGGCACTTGATTATAGGGGTGATTACTGTTGCATAGCACGGTATAGATGTTTTCCACATTACTCAACTTCTCGAAAAAGGGTATAAGATCCAAAAGTTCAGAGTCTGTCATATCATCAAACCATGAAATTACTGGCACCTGAATAAGTATATTTATTTGTGAATTAACAAAGAAATAAATCTGTCAGATAAGGCAGTTTCAAAATAATAACCTAAGGTATTTCTGATAAACTTACCGCATTATCAGGATGAAATATGTAACTAGCAGGACTATTATCAACAATAATAATCCGTTGCAAATCCCGACCTAACTTATTTAAATCCTTAACATAATTGCCTCTGTGAAAAACACATGACTCTCTAAACAATCTTGCCCTGAACACACCCCATCTGTCGAGTAAATCAGCTACTGGATCGGCATACTGAAAAAAGTAACAGTGAATATATTAGTATCAATAGAAATAATATCAAACAAGTTCAGTAAAATGTATTTTTCAAAAACTTATATCAAACAATTTTTTGAAGCATTTTCATCAGCTGTGAAAATTAACAACTGTAAAATATTCTTAATTGAACATTTATTCAGTATATTTGTTATATTACTGTTAAATATTTGCTTAACCTTATTTCTTGTAAACATCTAATCAAAGAATGAAATCGCAAATCTAAGTGGTTAATAATATTATTCTTGTAACTAACTTCTTAAAAAGTAAAATAATAAATTATAAATGAATAGGATAGAATTAATATCGTAGTATTGTAATAGATACAATTAACATCTTACTTTGGCCAAACTTGCAGTAAACAAGACACACTCGTAGAGTTCGCCCATCCTTTGCAAAAACTCATCAACGTAAGGCCTCTTCAGAACGTAAACCTGATGCACTGTACCATCAATTTCTACTGGCACCACAAAGTCAGCATTGTTGATTGGCTTGAATGAACTATGCACCAAGGTTTCATCTAAATCAATCACCATGCACTTTTTGTGGATATCCTGATGCCGTACAGGTGGCAACAAAAAGCGAGGAGAACCAGTTCCAGGTGGAGGTGAGCCACGGCCATCACCCTGGAGGGAACTGGTTTTTGAGCTTTTGGAGCTACTACCCCGACCTCGACCCAAACAACAAAGGAGTGAGCGCAGAAAACCACGGCTGCGTGGCTTCTTCTCATTCTGCACTGGACTGTTGATATTTGTTTCATTTTCTCTAGGCAATTGTGCTGAAAATCAAAATATTTTAATAATATATTGTTATTAATAATATTGATGTTTAGATTACATGTAATAGCTGACTAATAATTAAATATTTTAATTTTTTTTAATATAGCTCTAAAAATATTTTAGAATCATCAATAAAAAGTTATTATTGATATGGGTATTACTCTATACATGGACATTTTTTTAAATTTATTAAAATAGTGCAAGTTACTGATATCAAGTTGATAATTTTGAATGGATTTTCTGAACAGTTTGAATCTGGCAGCAATACAAGTTATTTTTAGATGAACATTTATCAATGTCATGATATAATAATCCAATTGTGAAAACCATTAATGAAGTGGAAAAAGGTAAAACATTCAAGATAGAAAAAATATGAGCACTAAATGGAGCTATATATATCACAAGCGATAGACCATAGTAAAGCTACTTATAAATGAGTAGGTGGTAAAATACAACCTCATAGGCTTACTGACTACATAAACAAGGTAAAAAAGGAAAACTCTAATGGTTGGCCAAGGCTGGAGGCAAAGGCACATAGTGGGTAAAAATATAGCTCAACCAAGTTAACTTCAAAGAGAAACATATGCAAAGAGCATCAAGGTGTAAGAAAGCAAGAGAGATTGAGCATTTTAGTAAAATGAGTAAAGTTGATTGTTACTAGCAGTATATTTACTAGGAACAGATGATATATAAAAATGAAATTTCCTCGAGCTCTAAGTGTTTTTTGGGATTTGAAAATACTTAGAGCACAAAAGACTAAAAATCAAAAAACAAATCTAACCTTTTAGTTGAAGAACTAATTTGGGAAGAAAATTAAGTTCTCTACGGTATTCCACTTTCAAAAATCGAAATATTAATGAGCACATCGCGTTGGCTTTTTGGGAGTAGGTAACGAGGGCTAGTAGCAAAGTAACAAGAGAATACTTGTAAGTGAATATATCCGGTGCACTGGAGAGCGGAGGAAGAGGAGCACAACAACCCAGGAGCTAGACCCTGAAAAGGGACGAAAGCGCGGGAACTTGTTCATAGAACAGAACAGCCCAGACCGAGAGAGCAGGCACACGAGAGCTGCCCAGAGCAACCAAGACCTACGCCTTGCGCTCGCTCTCTCTCTCTCTCTCTCTCTCTCCCTTTCGCACGCACATCCATGTCTAGTTAACAGTTTCACCCAAGTATGCAGATTACGCTCGCGCATCTCGAAATCTTTGAAGAAACTAATAAAACTAATAACCCTTGGCTGACGCGACACGCAGCCTGCTGTTTTTCGATCACTTACCTTTTTCGTTGTTAAACTGTCCTAACTCGTCATCGCGCGACACTTGGCTGATAATGGACGATGCGTCCATTTAAACATTTGTCGGAGCTACTCCGCGCCTCTTCCAACGGCCGAATGGCAGAGTCGCATGCACTTTACTCTAGAATCTCGCTCTCCTCTTCCTAGTGCAGACCTACTTCCTATACTGCTCTCCCTTCAATTCTGACTCGTAATTCTTCTCAGATCTGAGCACTAATCCCGAGTTGAGAGTTGCGACTTACGAGCATGTATACGCACTTGTCTTTCTCTGGCGATGGCGAGCGACGGAGCGACGGATCTACCGTTTTAAACTTGAGTAGTGCACATATGCGTGTAACATCAGGCGCTTGAGCTGCTATTATCAGCAGCAGGGCGCGGATCAACACCGATCTGCGGATCCAAGCTCGGCGCTGGTACTCGTCGCCTCGTCGTCGCAGCAGCTCCCTTCGTAATCGTCAGCATCTCCCGGAGGGCGCAAGAAACCCAGAGAGTTAGCGAGAGAAAGAGAGGGTGGGAGGGGGGACTAGAGAAAGAGACAGACAGGCGGAGAGAGCGAGAAAGAGAGGGAGGGAGAGAGAGAGAGCAGTCGCGAGTCTCGCAGTTGTCTCGCGAGTCGCGAGGCACCGTGCGCGCACTTCTTACTCTCGCTTACTAAGTACCGCCGAGCCGAACGTCCTACCACGCCAAACTCACGCGCGTGCTCGACTGACTGGCGGATTGGTCGACTAGGCACCCAGGCCGAACCGAACGCTGAACCTCTTCGAATGTGCTGTCGCCCCTCTACTTGCGTTCGCGACTTGGCGCGCGCGCGCGCGCAGCAGTACAGTCGTCACTCGACTAGAATAGGTATGAAATACACTAAATAAGCACTGCGCAACGCTTAGCTACGCTATGCTGTTGCAGCTCTATTGCATCTATATTAGGTACATAAGTAAAATAAGAATAGCTATGTAATAGGAACAAACGGAATAGCATACAGGCGGGAGCTACAAACTCTCGTGGCCTTAGTACATAAGAGGATGTGCATGCTGATATTGCTGATTGCTGCGCGTCACTATGTTCATTCGTGTTCACGGTGTTTTCACAGTAGCGGGAACCCTTTGACATTTCAACTATCGCAATAGTAGTTCTTTGGATATAAGGCCAAGTCGATTCTGTGATTGCTCTGCGCATACCTATATTATTATCGTCACAGTGTCGGTACTTGATTATTTGCAATATTACTTGTAAGCATGTAGAATGAAAGTAATGTGATCATCTAATTTTCCACGGGGTTAATTTAGCCAAATTCACGCGAATAAGCAGATTTAAATACACTTATTCTCTTACTCCCTATAATTCCTAATTCCTAATATGAAAAGCGAACCCACGCCTGAGCAGCATATGTGCCGCATGCGTACGATTCTACAGTGGCGGTACGGATAATAACGCTGATTCCACATGGTGCATCTTCATGTCGTGTCGCGAACTCGCGACTGTCTTTTTACTTTATTTCTTGTATATCTATAATTACTAGATTACAAGAAACAATATTTTATACCAGATGTAGAATAGTATATTATGCACCACGGGAGAGAAAGTAAAGAATGATCCAAATCGCATGTAAATTGTTGCCCGAGCCGAAGGCGCATAAACGTAATACTTTTCAACTCATTTTTCTCTTAGAGTTCCGAACGGAATTACTTGAAATTGAAACCGGACATTCTTTGCACCAGTGCGGAGGGCAATAAAGAGCGTTTTTTTTCGAAAATTTGATTTGATTTTAAAAAAAGGAAGAAAATGTCGAAGCCGGTACATCAGATTCCTAACCTTGGGTTTCATGTATACCTATGTTTGTGGTTTTGAAATTGTTATTGATACTTCAACATTACTCAAATATTTGTGTTCCATAGAAGGCATTTTTTTATTTACTTCCGCTTTGTATATTATTTCTTTTGCCTAATTTGAATATAAAAATACTACGAAAATACAATTCATGATAGGTTGCTGGAAGGGAAAACTATTATGGCTTTCATCACATTTTCTTATATCAAAACTAGTTAGTACTTTAGTAGTTCTTATACGAATATTTAATAAAGCACTTTTGATAACTGTTTACTCAAAGTCATTGCAGTAAAAATAAAGTACTGATACCGTTTATTACAATAATTATTTATTATCACATTTTTGTATTGATAAAATTATAAACGTAAAAATAGTTAATTCATAATATATATTTAAAATGTTGGATTATTCTAAGCGACAATTTCTTGAGAAGAATTAGTATTTTTTTTATAGCTTTTTAAATTCTCTTTTTTTTAATCAACATATTGTCACACTTTCTTATTTACAAGTTGTGCGAAAATACAAATAACGTCAAAGTGTCTAAATTTATAAATTCATTTTTATCCAATTCCTAAGAGTTTACCTAACTGCTTCAATTAAACGGCACTTGATAATAAAAAGCCGTGAGTAATATACCAAAATGATTAATAATTTTAATTATTACAAATGACACAGATGTTTCCCTCATATTTCTTTCATCGACGTAATTCCAATTAAACTGCTAGGACAAGGAAGCTCACTCAAACAGACAGTTTCATTGGACTTATACTTTGGCGCCACATGCAGACTCAGCAGTAGGAGACTCTGTATTGAAAATGGATTTTGAGATGCGTGATATGGGATCACTTGGAACACTTGCGTGTATGCAACATTTTTTTGCATTGAAGTTTTAAAACCGTAACAAATTCATTTTCTACGCGTCATTTGTTTTTATTCATTGATCGACGTGATACTCGCCCGCAGGACAGTCCGATAATAAAAATAAAACCAATTGCAGTGAAAGCTAGTATCAAAAAATACCGTTTGGCAGGTGATCGTGTCACAGAATCGTACAGTTCCACAATCGTTTCTGGAGCAGCTAACTAAATACAAATGCAACAGAATTTAAATTAAATTCAATACTGCTATGTTAAATCATATTTGTTAAAGTAAAAAGAAATTACCTTATCAGCATTTTTAAACATTTCAATTCTAGTGGTTAACATTTTATAACAATCTGGCTGTAGTGATTTATTTTCATCTTCCAGAACATTTTGCAAACACTTGATGTCTACAATAAAGAAAATTTCATTGAAAGTAGTTTATAATTTTCAAGTGACTTTGAAATATATTGAATTACTTACGCCTTCCAGATCCTTGCGGTACCATACCACAGTACTTGCTGACATCAATGGCACAAGCTTTTTGCAATAAAGGATCAACATTGATATCAGCCTTGGCCTCCTCGATCATTTCGGCCACTTGAATCCGACACGCTTCTTTCATTTCTTTGTTATCTGCAGTAAACTGGGTCTTCAAACATTCCTCCACTTTTCCTGGAGAATTATTCTCATCTGCTTTACATAATTTATCAATCTATCGATATATATAAAATATTGATTTAATTAATAACCCAATAACACAATTTTATTAAAAAGTAAATTCAAAGTTATTAAAAAAAGTTTTAAGTTAATAATGTTACCTCATCGGAACACATTGCTGTAATCAATGGATTGAGATGATAATTTAAAGCTGCTTCCCTCAATATATTTTCCATCTGACGTTCACACTTAATGGTAAGTTTTGATTCTTTAAATTTAACTTTTAAACATCCTATTACTGCACCTTCCAGTTCTTTACTAGCAGGTTGACTTTCTATAAGCTTAATAAAAAAAAATATTAATATTTTTTACACATTTATAATGAATTCAATAAAAAGGTTTTAAAATGCTCACATGTTTACAATGCCTATAGATGTCTAACATACATGATGATTGTAAAGCTACATTAAATCTATAGTCAGTATTTTGTTCAGCCATTCTATTTATAACAAAAGTTCTACATTTATCGTCAAATATAGATTCATCTTTGTACCGTTTTAAACAATCTAAAGCCATAGAGCGGTCAACATCATGACAAAATTGTTTAATCATAGTATGACAAGAGTTTAAAAGTGCAAAATCACTGGAGCTATCTTGAAATTCTTGTTTCCTTACTTTAAATAATTGGGAATGACAATTTTCACCTAAATTTGGCTTATTTGAAGCTAAACACTCAATTACCTAAAAAGTTTTAAGATTGGGTTATATAAAATAAGTGTTACTAGTTCTTATTTTTATTAAAATAAGTGTTACTAGTTATTATTTTAGGTAAATACCTGTGAATTTCCAGGTTCAACATTACTACAAAATTGTTTGATCTCATCAGAACACAATTTCTGCAATTTGGGATCAAATTTTATATTTTCTCTTTGCTGATATAACTGAGCTTTCAGTTGTTGTCGACATTCTTTTGAAATTTTATGTTGAGAATCTTGCACAACATCTTTTTGCACTATATCACTGAGACAGCTGATTACTTCCGATTTTGTTTTCGCTCTTTAAAACGATAAATAATGATAATATTAACAATTATTATAAACTCAATTTAAAAAGTTTCAAATTTTCACTTACTGCTGACACCATCTTGCAACCATTGGTCGACAGGCTTCCTTAAATTTAAAAGTAAAGCGATAATTCTTAAGCGATATTAATTGAAAATGTTCAATGACAGCTTTACATTTACTGTCAGTGCGGGAATCTAAGTCATTCTTATGTTCAATAAGACATTCCATCATGTCTCCCTCATCTTTAGTATACTTTAAGAGATCCTATAATTTATTACTCACATATCAATGAAGCAAAAAACCAAAATAAAATGATTGTTTAATTCTTTAATATGGTTACCTCACAATGTTTCTCCATAATATGGCGACAAGCAGTTGTAATAATTGGATTCAATTCAACACGTTCTGCCTGCTCTTCAGTAAAATTTGCCACAGCAATTTTACAATTTTGGTTTAAGCTGTAAAGGAAAAGTTCACGAAAAAATAAAAAGTTATTTTTTCTACTCATATACTACTACATACCTATCTAATTTATCTTGTAAGCATAAAATCTCTTCTCCTTTTGCAGTTTTATCGAAACAAAAAGATGCCAAATCATCTAAGCAAACCTCTTCAATTTCAGGCTGTAGATCAACATTAATAGCTCTTTGCCTCATTATTCTTCTTATTTCATCTAAACATTCTTTTTTTAACTGAAATATTTAAAAAAAAATTTTATTTAATAATGTGAGCATAAAAAATGGCGTCTGTTATTATTTCTTACCGTCATATTATTTTCTGGATGAAATGCATATCTGTACAAACAAGGAAGAACTAATGGACCTCTTTCTGCATCCATTTGGGTACCATCGGAATGCCAAGCATCCTTAGCATGGCAAAAGTGCACTGCATCTGCCTTACATGCCTTGTATAGTTGAGGATCTAACTTGTAATCCCTGGCTATAAAGTACTGAATTTGAACGAGAGCTGTTTCACAAGGTACAGTCATTCGATCTGTTCCTAATTTGTCCATTAAACAAGATATTATTCTTGCATTTCCACCTTCAACCTGGATGACATTTTTCTTGTTATAATGGCATTAATGAAAAATACATTTTATAAACTTACATCTTTGCAGGCTACTTCTACAACAGATTGACAAGCTTTACGTAAAACTGGATCTATCCTCCAATCTTCACCAGCATCAGTTTCTTTGATTAAATCTTCTAACTGTAAAGATAGAAAAATAAAAAATTAATTTCTTAATTAACCAAAAAAATGCAAATATTTTTTTCATATAAATAACTCACAGCTCTTTGGCAAACTGCAGAAACTCGTGCTTTTCTTCTTCGAACTTGGGTATTTTTCATTAGACAATGAATAGTAGCACCACCCACTTCCATATTAGTACAAAACTTTTCAATATCATTTGCACAATTATTGACTATTTCGGGAGACAGCCTATAGTCTTCCATAAGTATTTTTCTATGGTCTAGCATTTCTGCTTTACACTCAGAAGCTACTTTACTGCCATTTTTAACAGCTGACTCCAAGCAGAGTAATATTTGTGCGAGCCTAATATCCTTATCATCCGATACATTTCTGCGACATCTGTAAAGTTTTATGTCCTCTTTACATGCTCTCACTAAACCTTTACTAACCCTGTAATCAGAAGCAATTAACTTTTCCCTTCTTACTAGCTGCTCTTGACAAGCTCTTGTCATTAATGAATCCAATTTGTGCTGCATTAAACACTTATAAACTTGGCCACTACCTGGTCGAATATTGGGACAAAATCTTATGTGATCATGTAGACATGCAAGATACAACTGCCTATCTAACTTGATGTTATCAGCCTGCATTACTGTGACTTGTAGGATTTGTTTTCTGCATCCTACGTCTAACTTATTAATATACTGCTGCAAGCAGGCTAATGTTTGTCCTTGCAAAATATCTTTATACGGTTGAATCCTACCGCACTGGAATCGTTCCACATCATTTTGACAAGCAGGTACAAAAGAAGCATCTATGATTTTGAAGTTGTTTATTATCCATTCCAAACGTTGAATATAATCTGAACATTGTATATCAGTTATTTTCTCTCTTTTTCTAACTAAGCACATTAAATATGAATCTGGAGGTACAGGTGATATTGGACAATTCAAAACTTCTATTGCCTCGTTACACTCTTCTTTTGTCATTTTTTTAACATTTTCATTGGCTGTTACATCCTTTATATAATTGTAAATTAAATGCTGACATTGGTCCTCAATGGTAGCAACTTCATTGGGCTAAAATTAGTAGAAAATAAATGAAAAATTAGTTTGACAAATGACAAGTAAATAAGTGATAAATAATAAAAGTGTGTCGATAGAAAGAAATTGCAGGAACATAATTTAGAATGTGATTAGCCGCTTGTCTATAAGTGATAACAGTTATGAGAAAATGCTGTTTACCTTAAAGGTTTGAATGCACTCCAAATAGTAGAGATCATCCACCTCCTTGTTGAGCACGCCACAAAGTAAGCGGAGTTTCATTTGACAGCTGGCTGGTTGTATTTTATCAAAGAGGCTGAAGCTTGGTCTTGAAGGTGTTCTTTTCCTGCGAGCGATACGATTGCCCTCAAGTTGATTGCCATCGTGGAGCTGGGTCTGAGGTACAAGCCACCTGACGACGGGCGTCTCGTCAGCCTCGACGTATAAAATGTCTTTGCCGTCGGATACATAGGAGCCGGCAACGAATCTGATCGCGGCCAAGTAGTAAAAGAACATCAGTGCTCGGAAAATTTCTGCCATCGCTGGGCTTCTCGGCTTCTTCGTTTATCGAGCCTCGGCTTATTCTTCGCTAGCAGGCTACTCTCGACAACTCGTTCTCTCGTTAACGCCAAGTTACCTAACCTACGCAAAGTAGCGGCTGCCGCCGCTGCTGCGACTGCACTCCACTGACTCTCGGGAGCCTCTAGCTACTACTGCCAGGACGCAATTTTGCATGGTACACCGCGTACAAGTGACCCAAGTGTACAACATGTGTAGGGTACAATCGGTTGAATTTTATCAGCTTCGCTTTTCGCGATGCTGCTAAAGTGCCGATCTGCCAATTAGTGACTCACTAGCACTACTCACTAGTCACTACTCACTAGTCACTGTCTGCCGAGTGCCGACTATGTTCGCCAAATGACCAAATCACCAATGATTAGCAATTCTTGCAATTCTTACCCTCCCAACTTACCTCCAACACCTCCAAGAATCATTCATAAGAACTAAGTTCTTATGAACTTGCCGTGGTTGCTCTTGTAAACATAACTAAACTGCTATGTCAAGTTAGTAATTGTTATCTGCTCTAACTGCTCTAAGCTCCAATGGTGCAGATGCAGATGCTTGGCTCAATGCGTCGCGACTCGCGCACACTCAATGCACGCGGCTCGGCGCATGTGTGTGTATATGTATATATACGTATATAATTGCTAATAGCTACTGTTAACTGTACATACTGCTAATATATGGGGATGAAATACATGTATTCGCAACTGCACTCGCGTAAATCTTAATAGCCTAATAGCACCCTACTTATTATTTATTTGGATTTCGGATTTAGTCGAAATAGTCGACATAAATCACACGCCGTTTACTGTTTACTGCACGCGCTGCACCAGCTTATATTTTGAAATGGCACTCTTCATAGATTATATAGTGCATCCTGCAGTTTGTCTTAGCGAATACTTGAACATTTATTTCTCACTTGTACTTAATGTTATTAAATATATCCTTTTAATAGTTAATAAATAATTAAACGCTATTTACAGCGTTGCAGTTTTTCAGGTTGACTTGTTAGAACTATACCGACATTACCGACATTGTCGACTGAGTAGTGAGATATCTCTTTTGAAAATGTCTACAGATGGCGTTTTCGTGATAACTGATATACATACATATATACCGTATACGAGTGGGCTCCGATTCGAATCCCGATATAATTAATTGATGCGATTTTTTCGGAAATCATATTCAGTCGGTTTCTTATCCGAGTCTGCACCGAGCTATCAATTAAGTGTTTAAATATCAATTAATTGATAAAATATACCTGAATCAGAAAGAGATTCCTGTACGGCAAAGATAAGTGTCTATAAATATAATTAAAATTTAAAAACGAAAAAGCCCTCGTCTCTTATATGTATACATATGATACCTAAGTAAGGGCGTTGCGTCGAATGTCAAAGAATTGTAATGTCATACCGAGGTGGTGTTGTGTTTGTAAAGCTTTATGATAGTTAAATTGCGATAGACAGATAGACTGCAACAGGCGGATTAGAAGTATTTTAAGCATTAATTTTATCTCGGATAACTTTTATTTTTACTTATACCTAGGATAAATTAAAATGTTCAACATGAAATATAATGTTATATTATTTAAACAATACAGTTTTGAGCTGGTTAAAATGTTTATCTCGGATTCGGAATATTCGGCGGAAAAGCTCCTTGGAAGTCGGAATGAAATGTAGAAATGTGGAAAACTTATATTATGCAGTTAGGGAGAAAAAATGAACAGCAATTGAAGCATTCTCTAGCGGCCGAACAACACGTGCGTAGAGCTTTAGCGGGCCTTAAACGGCGCTCGCGGCGGCCACGATCCAAAAGGAGGACGCTCGTCTTGGCATAACGGGATAAAAGGGGCGTTTTATGCGGTTCTCCGTTTGCCGGCAGGCCGTGGTTCGCGTCCGCGTCTTCGCGACGGGCGCACGACAGTCGGAGGCAGGCGTGAGGCAGGCAGCTGGAACTTGGAAGCAGCCTATATATTTTCATGCGCCGGACGCGCGAAGAGGGAGCTGTGAAATTCTGTAAATCCACTACAGTAGTGAGTTGAGAACCACCACTTATAGATACTCTGTATTCTATAACATCAAGGTGACTGCCTGTCTGCTGACTGCTGACTGAGCAGCAGATATTCCGTCACGATATAGATACTTGAAGCCTGGACGAGGGTCGAAAATCCAAAATCACTTTTTTTCACATTTTCGAGTTTACTGCGACTTTTCAACTCTAATAGTTTTAAGTTCTTTTAGCGTTTAGCCATCATTTTTTTCTTGTAAAGCGTGAAAAAGTGGTCAATTAAATTGTGGATCCTAAGAAAAAAAAGTTAAATACCTAATAGTATAAAGTCAAATAGTTGAAGCAGTTAGTTTTAGTTCCCGTTTGAAATTTTTTTTTTCATTGAATGGAAGTAAAAATAAAAAATAAGCCAAGAAAGAGCCAATTACCGATAAGATTATAAAGAGACTCGAATCGGTGATAATGGAGGGCTGAAAAGATGGGGAAAGACTAGCTTAAGTGCATACACAAGTGTTCAAGTTTGCGTAATCTGGCGCCTGATGTACCAAGGAGGAAATTCCAGGCCACCTCGGGAGTCGGACAGGGAGGTGGAGGAACGGGGTCGAGGTGTGGAGATTGCGCCTTGCGGTTAATCGTGGCGCGCTCACCCGCCGCGCTCGCTCTAATCTTATTCCTCCCGAAAACGCACGTTGTTAACTGTTAGGAATTAAGGCAACTGAACATCCCTCAGGCTGTTCCGCTGTATCTATCCATGGTACTTTTGTACCATGTAGAAAGTGGAAACTGACAAGTTAGCCAGTTATTATTGCTGTTTAACTGTTTAACGGAGCAAAAAAGTACGCTGCCTAATATAAAGTCATTTATAACAGTTACTCTCGGTAATTCCCTTTAGTTTCTGTTAGAACGCTTTTAAATAATTGCAACGACGCTTGAAAATTTGTAGCTGCTAGACAAGGATGCATAGTTTAATTCGCATCCTTATCTAAGACAAAAATTTTCAAGCGTCGTTGCAATTATTTAAAAACGTTCTAACAGAATCAAAGGGAGTCGAGTGTACTAGTTCCGTCCCTGTCAGCGATGTTTACGTAACGTCGACTCCGACAAGTTGGGTCGTGCGTCGCGCAGGAGCGACGACGCCGCTGCGTGTATGCAAGAAACGAGAGAGAGCGAGAGAGAAAAAGTGAGTCGCTCAGTTGCCAAGTGATAAGACTAACCGTGACAAGAGGAATTACTCTCCAAATATGAGTACGACACTTACATTTCATAATGTACTTCTGTGGTCTCCTCTTGACGAATTTTCAGCCGCGACAAAGGAAGAATTATTAAAAGAAAAGTAGAAAAGATTTTTCTGCTACAAGATCAAAAGTAAAAATAAAAGAAAAAGTTAAAAGTTAATAATACTTTAAATAATACTTTACAAGGTTTTCTAACTAGTCTATATTTCTCTGTCTGATCGTCTTGTCCTTTATCTACTGGTGTAGTAAAAATTATTTTTTTTTATTTTTGTAAAATGAAATCGGTAGAGCATGAATTAAATAGAGAATGCACAGCGAACTCTCGACGATGTATAAAGTCGATGCATAAGCGCATTCGTCAAAAGATATGCGCCACCTTATAAGGTCAGCGGCCCACCCTGGACTCCGTTTAAAATCGATCACCTCGTGAAAGTCAATCGAGTCAATTCGGCTTGTAGTATGGGATTACATTTGACCGCACGTCCTGTTCCAGCCTTTCGAAAAATGTGCCACGCTCTTACTATTAGCTCATGCCCTCGCACGATAGATAATGTACTTGTGCTTATCAGAATCGGAGCGATCGCAGCGACTTGCCTGGAGTTGGCATTATATATCTATGCTTGGGAGGGGTAAGTGGCGAAGGGGCCTGAGCAGATAAGGAGCGATTAGTAACGAATCGAAGCAACTTGTCAACTTGTGGGGATTGTTATTTAAAGAGAAGGAGAGAAGGAGAAAGCGAGCCGAGTCCTGCTTATGTCGCTGGTGCCTGCTGGTCCCGCTGCGACGGAGGCGTCAGAGCGCGTCAGAGAGCGTCAGGGCGCGTCAGGGCGCGTCAGGGCGCGTCAGGGCGCGTCAGGGCGCGTCAGGGCGCTTGTAATAAGTTGTAAATGCACCGTATAGCGTACAGCCTGGCGTAGAAGGCAGCAGCGATAGCGAGAGCGAGTCAGCGAGAACGGTGCAGAGAGCGCCGAACGCGCTTGGGGCAACAGAAGTGGGGATGGAGAGCGTGAGCTCCTTACAGTGCATTGGCTTCTGCCCCCTTACAGCGACTTTGCCCGTCACACCCCGTGAGCTCGTGCCTTGCTGCAAACCGCCTCAAAGCGCACGCGCAAGAGTCTACAAACATCCTTCCAAGTGGGATATTTTTTCAAATTATTTCCAGGCAAATGTCATCTGTTGCTCTCTCGCCGAAATGAATTTTACCAAACGAGGAAAAACGAACACAACATTCTAATTCTATTCACATTATTGTGAAAAGTCATTTAATGAAAAAAAATCTGCCTCACCCCGAGTACCGGCAAAGCGGCAAAGCGGCAAAGCGGCAAGCGTTTGTTTATGCGTAGTTGCGCAGAGCGACAGGCTTAACGCTCAAGTGGGGAGAAATCGGAGGAAGTAGTGCAAGTAGGCTGAAGCGTCGGACTCGGAAGTTCGGAATTACTGTCTTCCTTTTTGCCTGGCTTTGCCTGGCTTTGCCTGGCTATGTACGGCTGTTGGAGCAAGCTCGCATTTGGCGCTTATTGTATAACCGCGCAGTCGCGTTGTTGCGTTGTTGCATGATTATCGCTATAGGCAGAGAATTGGAAGGGTACGAGCAAAATTATAAATTTGGCTGCTGCATCGATGGAACGTGCAAATAGATTGAAGGAGCCAAGCAAGAACGGCTGTTCGGTTTTCATTGAAGCAGGTAGCAACGGGAAAAACACCTGTTGGCGTTCGCCTCTATTCATGAATGACTGCAGAGTCGATAGGGGGCTCCCTTTCTCTGCTACTGCACGGCGAGTCGGTAGGTTTGCCAGTGCATCTGGGTTTCATACGTACGGAAACTGTTGAGGTTGGCAAAAAATAGACAGGCTGGATCGTTTGAAAAAGTTTTTAATAAAAATTTGAATCGAAATAAGGTCAGGGAGGGAGTGCGGCCTGCGGCCTGCGGGAGTGCGATAGTCATCGACGATAAGGCAGAGGAGAGTAGGCGTCGTGCGTGCGAGAGTGAGCTGCGACGGGCGAGTTTCACTGTCGGGGTCGTTGAACGAGCACGGGGGTACATGTACACTGCAGTGTAGAGGCGAACGTGCGTCTCGTTGCCGCCTTGCCGCCTTGCCGCCTTGCCCCGGCCCACTCGCTGACTCGCATCGACCCTGCAGCCGCGTCGCGGCTTTTTCTCTTTTTTCCACGCACCCATTTTCTTCCTTTCTCTTCTGCAGCTCATTCCTCCCTTCTCCCTCCCTTCTCCGGCTCTCTTCTTCCCTGCCCCCTCTCCGCTGGCCTCCCTCCTGGCCTCCCTGCTGGCCTCCCTGCTGCTCTCCCCGACTCTCCCGCCTTTCTTTTGCCACCACCGCAAGTGAGTCGAGTCTCGTGCCGTTGTCTCGTGCCGTTGTACACCTCGGCACCTTCGAGCCTCGTTCGAGCCTCGTTCGAGCCTTTTTTACCTTTTCTTCCAGCATCTTATTAACTCGGAAGGGATGGAAGCCAAGGAGGAGCGTTTTCTTTCAATTTTCAAATTCAGCATTTTCTTTCAGAGAGTAGAGAAGAGCGTGTCCATTTACGTAAATATTCCGTCAAAGGACTGAGACTGACAATGAGAGCAAAGAGCAGAGCACGACTTAAGTTAAGGAAAAGCAAAAGTTTTGCCGGGAATTGGCAAGCAGTAAGCAGCCGAGAGTCGAAGATGCTCGCCGAAGAGGAAAGTAGGTGTGTAAGTGGCCAGCCGGAAGTAGGTTTAACGGTAAGGTCGGTAACGGCCATGCTCCCCGCCACGGCGCCACGCCGCCACGCCGCCACGCTGCCACGCCGCCGCGCGTTAAGTTTCCAAGCGCACCTCCTAATCTGGATTTTCGGACGATTTCGTAAGGCTCGAGTAAAGGAGTGCGAGTAAAGGAATGCGAGGGCTCCGAGCCGGTCCGTACCGTTAGCTAACTTGTAACTTCCAACTTATCTCAAAGTGGACCGATGTGAATTTTCGGAAAATCCTTTGTGGAAAAATCGAAAGATCGGCTCCGAAGATTTGCCGCGGCTAAAAAACTGGATGTTGCGATTTTCGAGGCTGCAAGACTGAAACTGGCTCACGGAGAAGCACGGAGAAGCACGGAGAAGCACGGTGCGTCGGGGTTAACGGCGCGCAGTCGTCGGCGACGGAACAATGCCGACGTGCCGAGGGGTCGTTGAACCCCCGAGACGCTGAACGCCGCCGCTCCCACATCTTTTGCCTCGAGTCAAGGCTCGCCGCGACTGCCGCGACTGCCGTCTCTCGAGAGAGCCCCTTTCTCTCTCGGCCACTCGCTTCGCCTCGCGGCTCCACTGGGGTTGCTCGCGAGCCGACAGTCCCGCTACTAGCTGCTTCTGCAGCTCCTACTGCAACTGCTGAATAAAAGTAATTCCAATGTCAACGAGGATCTTTTCCCTCCCTTTCCCCCGGTTCCCTGCAAGTAGCCCCTCAGGGCGGAAATAATTAGGACGGAAGAAAAAAGGGGATTGAAGGTTTGAATCGAATTAGCTGCAGGCGGCGGCCTGCCGAAGCTGAGTCGGGGATAGCGCTAACTTCAGCTTGCACGCTTCGCTGAAGCCCGTGATTCGTCGCGGTGGGGGCCACGCGATTAACGCTTGGCTAGTTGGCTAGCTGGCTGCGAACAGCCGAATGCCCACACTCCCGCAGGTGCTAAAACCTCGACCTTCCCTTCCCAGCTATTCAGCAAGCCAAACTTTTCATTTTCTGCTTTTATCTGTAATGCGTATCCACTTGACTTCCTCACTGACGAACCTTTGTAATAGAGAATAAAAAGTTTTCGCCATCGTACATTCGTACATTTCAGTAGTGAAAAGTATCAGTAGGAAATGCTATCAGAGCCGCGTACAACCTGGCGAGACCGGAAATGCGATAAGAGATGTGCACTCGATCTTTTTTCCTTTTCCATAAGACCTTACTTAGCATGATTCATTTACTATGCCACTCAGAATTAGCGTCTTAATGATACGTTTATTTATAAATGATTTCTACGTATTTACCAATATTATCTTATAGAATTTCGAAAATAAAAAATGACAGTTGAAGGAAGCTCTTGGTTTTTTATGCATAGGCCATAAGACGTAAAAATCTGCTGCAAGTTCTCTAGCATCCGGCGTGACTCTTACATCTTTGAAGGAAAAAGTAGCAACTGGCAATCAATTTTTTCAAAGATACATATATCTTTCGAAAATGAGTGTTTCGGTGCATTGTTACAAGGAGAATGAACACCCTCATATTATTTTGCTTAAAATTTCTTCACTTTATTGAATTGTACATTATTTTTAAGCCAATAAACGTTTTTTAACTTACAAACTTTATTCTTCGACGATTTTTTCCCGAGTAATTCCTAGTGAAGAAGATACCATCACTCGAAATGTATTATTTTAAAGAAACGTATGCGCGATAAATTATTTTAAAAAATGATTTTTTAAAAGAAAATTGTGAAGAATTTAAAATTTGTTCGAGAATGTTTCAATGTGAATATTAGCCCCATTAGTGGGATATAAGCCCCTACTTTCCTTTGGAGAGCATAAGTGGAATTATAAAAGGAGAAAGGAGAAGCTGAGGGGGTGGTTTAGAGGCAGCTTTACCGGTTCTTGGCGCACGTGCACGGGAAAAAGTAAAGGGACTGAGGTCCTTCCGTCAGCAAAGGGAGAAAAATTCCAGCCGTGCTCGACAACCTGTTGCGAGCTACCCTCGGCCAGGAAATCAGCCGGACTGCCGGGCGCGCCTCCCCCTTCCGCTCGCGTACCGTCGAAAGGCGCAAGTACAAATTTCAGCTCGGAGTGATGGTAATCAAGTGTTGCTGGAAGCTCATTGCTAATGGGGACGATTCGACCGGATTGGATAGGGGGAAGGAGGCTCCCTTTGTCTCGCCCGCGGGGCGCTGCTCAGGCAGTGGGAACACTTTTGACTTTCTAATGAGACCTTGGACAATGCAGATTGTTTGTTGGAAATATTAAAATTTATGAGGGGGTGCAACGAGCTCTCTGCACATTATTCGTATTCTAAAACATTTTTGTGCCGCCTCCGATGTTAATGTTAATGTCGGTGGCTTCACTAATTAATAAATAAATGTAAAAAGCAAAAGGCAAAAGGCAAAAGGCAAAAGGTATAATCTGTTATTGGAGCCTTGCGCTAGCCGCCTAGAGGCAGGCGGCTAGCGTCACCAAAGCCGATTACGGAAGTTTACAAACTGAGGAGAAAGAGAGAAGAGAGCTCAGGTATATATATAGAAGGAGCAATAATGGAAGGTCTGCTCCGGCTCGAGCGAGAAGAATAGGGAAAAGAGCAGCGAGGAGGAGTCGTTCAGGGGTTCGAGACTTTAAGTGCGACTTAATGGCTGAGGAGAAAGAAATAAAAGGGGGAACGAAACGTCGACGCGCCAACGCGCCGAGCTACTCTTGTTCTATACATTGAGGCCACGAGGAGAGAAGCGGAAGAATGCTGTAACGCCTGAATGGCTGAATAAGGAGCTTTTTCTCTTCTCTCTTCTTTCTTCCTTCAAATTCATTTCAACTAGCCGGTCAATTGTTTTAAATAATTAATTAATAAATTGATACAAACCTGTAAAACGAAGGATGTTGAGATGATAAAAGGAAATACAAAAAATAAGCGAGCGTGGTGAGTGCAGTCGATGAAGCTGAAGAAGGAGAATAGGAGAAAAGGAGAAAAGGAGAAAAGGTGAAAAGGATAAAAGGAGAAAAAAAATAAGGGAATCTGCCACAGCCACTGCCGCCCTGCCGGCGTCGTGTACCTGTTGGTTCGGCCGCTGAACCTGCTCCCCAATGTGGCCAGCATATAGTGGCTAATATCGTGGAGGGGCGCTGGCAGCGTTGGCAGGAATAGCCGCCACTGCCGCCATTCGCCGGAGGAGGTCTGTTGGGACGGACCCTTTTGACAAAAGAAGACCAACAAAGGATGTACTTATGCGTCCCACTGTTTTTCTGCCTTTCAGTAAAACTGACTTTATTCATTACAGGTGTAACCTTGTGGCCTACATTTTGCGCTTTTCGCGATATTTTCTTTCTTCTCCTGTGCCTATTTGCCCGATTTGGTCACAGGCCTTTCGAAAGTGACAGAACTAAATAAAATCTATTTAAAAGAAAGGAAAGAAATGTAGGAGGTGGAAAACGGTAGGCGATCGCAGAGAAGACTCGTGCGAGCAAAGGATGGTCTGCGGCTCGTCTTAGTAGGTCAGCAGCTCGAGGGAGCTCAGCCCACGTGATGCTGCAACCACGACGCACGCTCACGGCTCGCGTGGGTGGCCAACTGAGTACACGCAATACAAATCCTCCAAGCACTTGAGCCAATTACCATTTCTATTTCTTATTCTTCTTTAAACCTTTTTTTATGACATTCTATCATATTTTTTCAAAGTTACACATTATTGCATAAATTATTGCTAGCTGCGCCTGTCAGGGTAGCGGAAGGGAACGAAAGCATGAGGTATTGCTTTACAAATCGTTCATGTTAATTGTTTTAATTGTATTTTCTCGTTGAGGCCAAAAAATCTTGTATTCAATTATTTTATTAAACTCGATTGACTGTAAATAGGTTGAGCCATTGAGCCATTGAGTAAGTGCTAATTAGCTAATAATTAGTTAATAATTAGCTAATAATTAGCTAATAATTAGCTAATAATTCGCTAAGTAGCCCTTTACCTCGTTAGTAATGATGGATTTGGAACAGATTCGGAAGGAGAGTAAAAGTTGTATTTAAAGATTAAAACAGTTAAGGCAAGAAGGCTCCAAGTGTTGGAAAGAAAGGAGAAACGTAGCGTGCGTAAGGGGCGCGAGTCTGCGGCAACGGCGGCAACGGCGTCGACGTCGCAGGCAAGGTCGTTGTCCTTGGGGGATCAACGACCCCTCGAGAGGGATGTCTCGGTGTGCGCGCCGCTGCCGACGCCGAGTCGCCGGCGCGGCAAGTGGCGCGGGAGGAGAAAAGCTCGCCTGCCACGCGTACTCGGAGCTTGCTCTAACCATTTTTTCCGCTCTTTTCCACGAGACCAGAGCTTTTCTGTGTCGAACTGAATCGAGCAGGTGCGCTTAGAAAATCAAAGTAATTCTTTAGCTTATGGTAACGCGACGCCTCAGCAGGAGCGAAAAACGGCGAGGAAATGCGATCCTGAGGAGGCTGGCTCATCAGCGGCTGACGAATACAGACGGGGAAAAGAGTATTACGATTAAAGAGCTGCACCTGTTGGTCGTAGAGCTCCGTAGAGCTCCGTTGGAGCAGAGCGCAGCGATAGAGGCGAAAAGACGGAGGCGAAAAGCCGAAAAGCTCACGGAGTGCGCCGCGGCTCCCTGTCGGCGACTTTATTTTCGGCGGTGTGCAGGATGTTCCAAATTAGCTCGAGCTTTCGAAGATTGTGCCGTGACCGCCTCAGCGCCGCGGCCGCTCCACCCCCAATCCGCCGTCGAGGTATTTTCGATACGCGCGCCCGACTCGTTAGGACCATCGCGCCAACTATTTTTGAGCCTTTCGAGGAGAAAGGAAAGCTCCAACTGCGCCAACTGAGCTTTTCGCTCGATTTGGTTGCAAGCTGCATTGCTGCACTTGGTGCGTTTGTTGCTAGAAGCGCAGTGGGGAAGGAAATGCAGGAAAGGAGGCAGAAGATAAGAGAGAACTGGCGACTGGCGAGTCCCTCTCACGCACTCGAGCAGCGGCGCGGCGCGGTGGTGGCGAGCTCGAGAGCTCGGGCTTGCTATCGAGGTTGGGAGCAATGTCCTTGGCTCTGTCTCTCTTGCGCGCGCTTCTTTCCACCCTCTTTATTCGCCCAGGCAGCCAGGCCCGCTTGGGGCTGCCGTTACTCGCGCCGCGCGCCGCGCGCCGCCCGCCGCCCGCCGCCCGCCGCCCGCCACGCAGCCGCACTCTCTCCCGCCGCTTACGGTTGTAGGGCAGCGCCTCTACACAGACGCAGTCGTCGCTACAGTCCGACTTGTTTTTTTATTCAGTAGCGGGATGAGCGCCTCCTATAGCACCGCACAGCGGATAACGGGCGAGCGGCTCGGACCTGCACCCTTTGCCCGGAGGCGGCGACGCATTATTTACGTTTTACGTAAATGCGCTATCTCGTTGCTTCTTATCTTTTCGTCGGCCAGTAGAGCGCCGCCCTGTCTATCTTATCGGGCTCGGTTGCATCTAGCGTTGCATCCCGTGGGATCCCCACATTTTCCAACTAGTTTCGTCACATTGGGCAAACATCGAGGAAAGGCTGTACAAGCTAGCGCTCGTTTCCGATCATTGCAAACTTCATCTTTGTCGCACTTTCAACTAATCAGCCGTTAGCCGTGTAGCCTAAGATATATAATGTTTCAGAAGCCCACATGGAGCGCGCCACTAACAGTTATTATAATTATTAAGAAAGTAAAATTGAGCAAAAGCGATAAGTGCAATGAAAAGGAATAGCTATGGAAAAAAGTTGTGCGAGGTCAACAACCTAGGCCGCAGCGAGCCACTAGCTAGTGATACGTGCAGCTGGCCTCTCTCTCTAGACTAGGCTAGACGCTTGCGCGTTCCCTTGTCCTCCGGCCTCCGGGGCCGCTAAGACTGCCACAGCTTACCACCACCAATCCGCCTCTTCCTGCTGACTACGGAGTACTGTCAAGTATCGGAGACTGCGGGGAGCAGTGGGGAGGAGGCGAGTGGCGAGTGGCGAGAGGCGTTAGGCGCGAGGCGAGAAGAGAAACGCGGAGCGCCCGGAGCGCCCGGAGCGCCCGGAGCGGCAAGTGCGCCCAAGTGGCGAGCGCCAAGCGAGCAAGAGAGATGACGGCATGACGCTCTTATACTGCTCTTATACTGCTCTTATACTTACCTGCGACTTGAGCGCTAGAGAAAAATTAACCTTACTGCCAACAGTCGCAAATCACGTTGACCGACAGGAAAACGAAACTATATTTATCATTACTCGTCGCGTCTCCCCCGACTTCCACCTACCTCGTATTATGAAATTACGAATCACCTGTAGGCTAGACTAGAATCAGAAGTAAAAACTCAGCCACTGAAACTGAAAATGGCCCTGGCAATTGCCTATAATTCTTTTCACCTGTTTAGTTTCCGAGTTTAATTACTTAAATATTACCAATTCCCCACTTGATGCTTCCTCACCCTTACCCTATCGACCGCTCAAATCATCGTTGATCGTCAACTCTTTCTCTTTCTTTTCAACTATCCCGAGTTTTCCCCAGCGCCCCGGCGCCCCACGAATTTCATCGATGCATGCACAGAGAGCTCCGTACGGCAATGGTTTTTTCTTCCATTGCCTATATTGTGGCGGGCAAAAAAAATGAAATCAAAGTGGCAAAACCCCTCCCTAACTTTTCCTTCTTTTGTTGTCTTCCCAAGCTTAGCGCGCAACAACAGGTCTACTATGTACATTATTCAATCCAATCTTCTATATTTTTCTCTTAGTGTCAAAGTGTATTAGTTTTTAATTCTATTCAATTAAACGTTTGAAAGTAACGTTTCAAATTACAGATATTTTTACATAATTCTGAGAAAAGATATGAAAAGTTGGAAAGAATATAGTACATTGTGCAACTAGTGCGCAAAGCAGGCTTCGTGTTTGTCGAAAAAATCCTATAATTTAAGCTTCGTTATCCTATAAAGTTCAATTTGTTCCAAACTTATGAATAATTAAAGATTATAAGTTTAAGAATACCTTTCAATTAATAATTAAATGAAATTAACATATTATTGTATACTGCTGGATCAAAAACTATCAACGGGTTTAAAATTTTGACCTTTTTTTCAAACAGACAAGTGCCTCTCTCTCTCTCTCTCTCGTATCTCAGATGGAGAACAAGCGAGGCAGAGAGAGAGAGAGAGGGAGATAAGATAATATAAAACATAATAAGATAAACCTCCGTTCGTTATAAAAAAATAATATAAATATAAATCTATTCCGTTCTATAAGAATTCGAGAGATTCTGCAAGGAAGAAGGGCAGAAAATCTGAGCTTTAGTCACAGTGCTCACCCTGGAAATTTTAAGCTTACATAATATGTGAAACAACAAAATTTAATGCTCGAGTAAACTCACAATTTATACAATAAATAGTTGTAACCTAAATGTTTATTAGATTTGTTTAAGTAACGTACAAAAATTAATTTCTCCATTTAAAAATAATATAATTTATTAAAGCATATCATTTTTAAAAATTAACAAAATTTAATTCAAGTCCGAAACATTGTATGAATAAATGGCAATAAATTTTATCTACAATTTTTTTTTTTTAAATTGCGAAATCCAATTAATTTAATAATCAACGTCATAAAGAAAAACTGAACGAAGGCAGGTAAAAGTCATGGATAAGAGTTAAAAAAAAAGGTTTATCTTTTATAAAAGAAGGTTGCACCTACAAAAGAATACAAAAAATAAAAGAAAAAAGGGGAAGAAAGAGGGTGGGAGGGCAGGATTCTTCTTTGAAAAAGGGGTTGAGGCAGGTGCAGGTTGAAATAAAGGGCAGTTGGTAGCGTGAGAAAGTGAACTTCGGTTTCTTCTGCTTGGGCCTTGTTCACGGACGGGGGAGCGGGGAGGAGCGAGGGTTGAGTTCGCCCCAACTAGTCGAACAAAGTAGAGGAAGAAGACGATGAAGAAGAAGAAGAAGAAGAAGAAGAAAAAGAAAATGAAGAAGGCAAAGAATATGGAGGTTAAGGGCGCAGGATTTCCAATTGACTTGATGATGTAATTAATTTAGTTGAATTAATTTTTAAAAAAGTTTTAAATACGCGGTGAATTGGTGAATTCTTTCTTTTTTTCCTTTTACGGCGACATAATTTTAAACGACAGGAATCAAATAGCGTGCGCAAAGGGGCGGAGTATGGATTCTTCGGCGCGGGCGCGTTGGGGCGAAGGAGCGCATGAAAGAGAAGTAGAAAAAAGCCGATAAAAAGCTAGGCGTCCTTCCCCCGCTTCGTATCCGTGCGGGAGAGAAGCAAGTTTCGACGCGTCGGTTCAGGGGAGTTTGGTTTGCTCTTTCTTTCACCGTCACAACTTACATATTCTCCCCTCAGCGTAGCAGCGCTCGAGCAGCCTGGCTGTATCGCAAATGATTTGCCCATTTCCTTCCACTGACTATAAATGTCTTCAATGACTTTAATCTACACTATAAATTTAAAAAAAAATCTAAAGGTGTTTATTAGTGACGATATGTTTAAGATTTGTATTCGTCTTTCAAAGAATAATAATTCTCCTACGTTTTAAAGGGGTAACTTCCTAATACAAATAAAATACTTTGAAATTGCTTAAAATTTACCTAAAATACTTACAATGATTTATTAAATGTTATTCCCTAAATTCTACGCACATTGGTAGGGTTATTGGGGTTATTTATCGAAATAGCTACAAGGGAATAATATATATGAATTTACAATTTTAAAGACATTTTTAAAAGCATACTTTTCTGCAAATTTCTGAAAGCAAGCCTTGAACGCATCTCGTTGTCAATCTCACTTTCTCGAACCTGTATCGAAATCTACTTCAATCTATTTTGGACTCTTTAAGCCTAAGTATTTTTAATTGGTAAAAAGTCATTTGACGAAAAGTTGAAAGGTTCGTATACGAGAGAGCAAAAATGTTGGTATGTTTTTATAAAAAAGAATATAAAGAAAATGTCTTGCACACAAATGCATTCTTGAACGGTCTCCTCTTGTTCGCGTCGTTCGCTTAGCTTTCGCAACACTCGGTTTCGCCATGCAGAGGGTTCATGCGCATGTGTGAGTGAGCGAGCGTGCGTGGGGGAAGAAGTGAGCGGGCGATAGGGGCGGGAGAGGGATAATACTTAGCGTGGTGGTGCGGCTAGAAGAGTCAGCGGATAAGGCGGTAAGGCGCGGTAGAGCAAAAGAGGAGAAGGAGAAGGAGAGGGAGAGGGTGAGGGAGAGGGAGAGGGAGAGGGAGAGGTTCACAGGAGGTTCGTTGCTACGCGCGCTGAGCCAACTAGCCGAGCGCAACAGACTGAATCGTTGGGGACGGAAAAAGGAGACTCACAAGATTCTTCTCTTTTTTTGTTTGCTAAACCTTACTTGCAGTCTAGTGCAAGTTTTATTCTTCAGCCATCTTGAAATTTGGATTACTATTTACTAAGCAGCTAAATATTAAAAAAATCAATAATGATAGATCTGCCCACTCCGATTGGAGTCACTATAGTCAGGTGCGGTGACTCAATATTTAACCGTAACAATTACTTATGTACAGAAACGTACGCGAGATGGGTAGCTCTTTCGGTTTTTTATATAGAAAGAAGAAAAGGAAAAGCAAAGTCTATACACGCGATTGAACGAACAATTGCAACATTAGTAGTGCCTAGCTAATTCTTATTATTACTGCCTGTAAAGTCTAACGAGCAAAGTAGAATTAGAATCTGGCGCTCTTCCTGGCGAATTGAACTCGGGCAAACTCGGAGGCCTTCGGCGGCACTCGAGTTAGGCCGAGCTCAGCTTGATGGTATAAGAGAGAAGAGCCGCCACCACCGCCGGCCGCCGGCCGCGGCGCGGCGCGACTGCGCGAGTGTGGACCGCGATGTCCGCGATATCGCGCATTTGTGTGCCTACCTAGTCGGCGACTCGGCGCGAGTGAGTCGTCGCCGCGCAAGATAGGCGCTATACTATCGACACGCGAGCGACGGGGCAGGAGAAAAAAGAGGCGCCGCGGCAGATAACGAGAAAGACTGTAGGGGTCGGGGAACGCGCTCGAGAGGATTGAGCCCCGGTTTGAGCGGCTTGCGCGGTTACCGGAGAGTAACCGGTGGGCGGCAGAATCGGAAAGGGTGACGCAGCCTGGCAGCCGCCGTCGTGACGAGGGCGATAACAATCGCGCCACTCGGCGACTATACACTTATACAGAATACGCAACTGCGCAAGGAAGTCGGTCCGTCGACCGTCGGGCGGCCGGGGCGTAGGCGAGCTTAGGCAGCTCGGCCGTGCGGTGGCGCAGTGCCTCATAACCTGTACGCACGAGGACTCGGCCGCTTCGGCGCTCCCTGGCTAACGCGACGCGCGTGTTGTAGCCACAGCCACGGCCTATCCGAAACTTTGGCCGATGCTTTCGGTAGATCAGCTATTCAGAAAGCGCTATTGCTTTCTGCTAGCACTTTCGCTTCTCTTAACCGGCAAATTTGAAATTGGCTGGCCCAGAGGATAAACGCGCCCTCTCTGCAAGGGGGAAGTCGGCAGTGTAAAAATCGTGAGGCGGTGAGGCGAAAGCGAGAGAGAAAGAGATGCAGTGAGGGAGTGAGGGGGAGAGAGTGAGAGCAAGACAGCGAGGGAGAGAATGAGAGGGAGTGAGAGGGAGAGGCAAAGAGGAGTCGACCAACTTTGCTGACATGGCGTCCTAGCTGCGCACCGTCGAGCCGCGCGTACCAACGCACAGTGGAACGAGGGCGCATCCTCCTCGAAGACGTTCACTTCGCTAGGAGCAACAACTTTAGTATGTCCAGGTAGGCAAACTTTTTTAATCTCGAGCCCCATTTTTTCCGATGTTACTAATTTACACTGCGCGGAATGAACGAGGGGAGGTGGGAGGATTGAGCGACAGACTGAGGGTAATGGAGGATTGGAAAGTTTTGCGTAGAAAGCCCCCCTGCGCTGATGGCGAGCGATGACGAGGCAGACTACTACAAAGTCAAATATTTCTGCAAGCGCTTTTGTATCCGGTCACTTGACTAATATTTTTTATTTTTACAATTGTTTTACTGAGACTATTTCATGCTTTCTGATATTTCAGGCGCTTTATAAACGCCTCCAAATTTCAAGTCTAACACAACAGATTGTTAGCTATCTTGGATAATTAGTTTAGTCACTAATTCTTCTTCTCGTACAAAATCAAGTGCGCTCTCTTTCGTCGAAAATCAAAATAATGTTTAGTTATGTTAAGATAAAGTAAAAAGGTAAAATTTTGCAAATTCGTTATCTTTTTAATATAGGTTTAGAAACTTCCTCAATAAAAAAATGCTTACTTCATGCACGCTCTGTTGAAATATAAAGCGTGTAAAAGTAGTGAAAAAAGGTATAGTGCATCGGAGTAACTCAAGCAAATCTCGAGTGAATTTTAAAATTCCAGCTTTTAGTAAGGATTGGACGTAGGTAACACGTCAAAAGCTCGAAGCTCACAAGGATATGTATAAGTAGTTAGCAGGCACAAAGTATATGAGAAGGTGGCGCGTCGCGCACTCACTACACGTGTCGGTACGCCAGTGTATATGTGTAGCGGCGGGAGAGGGGGTGCGAAAGCGCGCATATTCTTAATGTAATAATACGCAAATCGTGTGTACTTGTTTGCAAGTTGAAAACAACGTGGACTAATCTTTAATTAGGACAAGAATTTCTTTGATAAATAAAAAAATGAAATATAGTAGTGAAAAAATATTTGCTACGAACTTGAGAAGAAATTTGTCAAAGTAATTTCTGTACGCCGGTTTCGCATTTTTTATACTAGTACGATCGAGGAAAAAGTCACTGCATCGAGCTACTTTAACTTTCCCGTTCAATACTCGAGGCACAGAGATATAAAAAAACACCTGCTCGCGCAGCCGATTTAGCGTATTTACAAATTTTTACGCTCTCCTTTCCCCTACGTTTTTCGAGTTTCATTCAAGTACAAAAGTATTGTGTAAGTGCGGGCCATCGTGGTGGTTGAAAAATATTGACATTCCAAGACTTCCGTAACATAAGTAATTAAAATAATGCTTTTCGCCGTCTTCCGTCACATTTTTACATGCAAATAAAATATTTAATTATAAGTCAGCGTTCGATCAGATTGTATTTCAGTAGTCATTCCAAAACAAGAATTAGAAGAAGGCAGTAAAAAGAGAGACTGCATTGATTCAAAGTTGGTTTAATTAATTTACATTTTTCTACGACAAAATTTCAATTAAAATAATCTTCAATAAGTTTCAATCGAATCGTTCATATATTATGTTCGAAGAGTTCACCACATGTTTTACTCGTTAATTTTTCCTTCCCAACAGGTGTAATTATAAAGCAGACGTGAGCGATCTCTTGTTGAGTTCAGCTTTTGTAAATAAATAACTGTATGCATGTACGTAAGAAATCTATTCAATATTTTCGGACCGAATTTTGTCTTTTGGGGTTTCTAAGATTTCTATCTCGATCTGAATAAATGCGTGAACGTGTAAAGTAATATATATGCAAGTATAAAGACAAAGATAGGCTTTTTTCATACTTCAGCATGTAAACAGCCCCTAACAACCTCGTTGGCATGACCGTAAGTTCCGCATTACCAACATTATCAGTTGGCCCTCTGGTGGCGAGATCAAGCGGATCACTTACGTTCCCATAGTATAAGTTTATATTTACTATATCTATATCGATAACTTTACCTCCCAGGGAGCGTAACTGCGCATCTGTATACATACATAAACAATGCAGCTGTCATTTGTTATGCGCAACTTCGCGGTAAATCCAACGAGTTTGCTATGGGGCTGTTATGTGCCTCAGAATAAAAAAATACAGTACGCATCTGCAGCTAAAGTGAGTGATAACACCCTAGGTGAGTAAGATGTCCTCAGGAGCACGCCTAAACAAGCCAGGGCTTCGCCCTTCGGGCACCTTACTAACATCGGGTGTTATCGCTCACTTGCGCTTGCAGATGCGTAATATACTATTAGGCATCTAACCTCTTCTTCTTCTTCTTATTTTATTGGCCGTGGGTCGCTTAACTACGACTCCGATATGCCATCATTCAGATTTGTTACCATATAGGACTTTTTAGTTTTAATTTATAGTGATAAACTGCTATTTTTGGAGCTCGATCGTGCTGGCCTGTTGTGGGTCTCGGCGACTCGGTTAGCGACAGACAGACCCCAGGCGCATCGAGAGCTCCCCAGTTACCACCCGCAGTTCAGGGAACGATTTTACCGACTCCAGCGAGTTTCTCACTTGTTAAGTGAAAAATCGCCGAGGTCGGGAATCGAACCCGGGACCATTGGGCAGCATTGGCTTGGCAGGCAAGCGTTTTACCCACTAGGTGAATACTGCCCCTGGTATCTAACCTCGAAATCGACATTTCAAAGGCAATTTTGAGGCCTTCGGCGCGAAAAATATATTTCTAACTGGTACGTAAGTCAATTTTTGCCGCGTGAGAACCTCGCTTCGATCGTCCAAAAAACATCTCACGCGGCACATAATCCACTTCCGTACCCGGTCAAAAATGTACTATTATTGCTGCGGTGTCAAGCCCAGTATTAACATTGTTGCTAATGCCATAGCCTTCTTTCATCTTGTATCTTTTCTCATATTTTATTAATATTTTGTATTAATAATGAATTTAGCTGCAACGGCCGTTGTCTTTGCAGTACCTTGGGGAAAAATTGGAAAATTCTTATTCTATTTACTTGATAAAATTAATAAAATAGGTCCAACATATCATAAATAACATAATATTTGAACAATAAAGATAATAGTTGCACCGAAAATCTGCCAGCGTGTTAGTAGCAGGAGAAGCAACTAAATCGTTACGAAATTTGTATGAGTAATAATTCGTGTACTAGTAATTTCCTTTGGCTATTATCCAAGTGGGAAAAGTTGGAAATTTTAAATCGAAGTAAATTTGATGCACTTTGCCTGCACCAATTTGATATAGGTCTTTAATCGATACCGTGCAATGAAGATATAGTGATCGAAGTCTGCAGACGCATGAACTCGCGTTCGAGGGTTGCGCAAATCCTCAACGAAGAAGGCTTCGGCTCTTCCCCTCGATCTGTCCTTCGCGGTTTTTCTCCAGAGAGAGAAGCATGTGATTGCAAGAGGCAGCTGCATGCAGTGCTGTATTGACTTATAACTGACTGCCCCATAATACAGAATATTATACAGATTGCACAGATGTTACGGTATATATTCTTATAGTCCCGCGTTAACGGCATGCAGTGTTACCAGAGATATCAGCGCTATCAGTTCTTTAAACTGCCTAAATTTCGATGATTCCACCGACCCGACTCATTTTTATACGCATTTTTTCTCTAGGGCAAACTGCTGGACGAGCAATCTTATCTCGTTATTTACCACACCTGACATTTCGCCTTCTTATCTATTTATGCGGTCTTGATAGCCCTTTCTTATAAGAAAAAACAATTAACGGTTTATAAAAATTAAATGATGACAACTAAAGTTTAAAACTTTTCAGTCTCCCTTTCCAGGAGCGTCATTTTTATAAGCTTTTTTCTGCCGAAGGAGAAAAGCAAAATTCGGGAAAAAACTCCGCAACTTAACAATTAACTAACTTATACGTATACTGTTTCTTCTTGATTTTCAGTACGCTTTACGTATATAATAAACAATTCCTATATCGAATTCGCAATATTATCGACAATTGCAGTTTTTCGTTTCGTTAATTCAATTTTTTAGATAACGGTATTATTAATGCAAATACACATTCTTTAAAAACTAGAGAGTGTGCGTCTTATCCATATTAGTTATTAGTTGTTACGATCTGTAATATCGGTATACGGTAGTCCCTTAATTTTCCCAATTTATTTGATTTCAAAATATCGGTAATTTGAAAAAGAAAAATCGTCTTTCTGCTCAGAAGAGTCTCGGTGTGAAAAATGTGAAAAAATAAAAAAAAAGAAAATAAAGGGGAGTCAGCAAGCTGGTACCTGTGTCATTGTCAAGCGCCGCGCGCCGCCGTTCCCTTCCCCTCTTACCCTCAGTCGGCGACGACAAGTGTTACACACTCGCGCGCGCGACGCTTCAAGAGTACCGTAACAGGTTGAAGCAGTCTACCGTTCCGTCTCGCTTCTGCACCTGCAATCAAGGCAAGGGGTTCTAACTCACTGATGCCCCCTCCATTTCCGTTTTTATTTTCACGTATAGACATAGTAAAAGGACCTTTTTTTAATAACTGTATTAAAAAATGCAAATGATTAATACACATGCGCTTCATAAACAATTAATTTGGAGAATCTTAAACTCAAAATTAAATTTCCTTATCTTCATTTATTAATCATATTTTTTATTTAAATTTTTTTTATATTTATTTTCTATATACTAACGGGTATTTAAAAATAATGATAAAACGTGGAAATGAACAAAATGAAATGAACATACACCCGCACACCCACACACCCGTACACCCGCACACCCGCACGCACGCACACCCGTACACCCGCACGCACGCACCCACGCACAGACGGCACACTCGCACTAAAAAAATATTGTAATACGATCCAAAGGTTTTACAGAAACTTTTTTTATTATTTACAAAAATTTAGGAGAAAGCAAAAGTTGCGCACATATAGCCGGCATCATAAATATTCCGTGCTTGACAATATAGTAATACTATACCACAAAGCTAAATTAATAAAATGCGAATATGAATCATTTACTTAACTTTCAGACCTTCGGATTAAAGGGATGTAAAACCCATGGTTGCAAAGCTGCCTTCCCGAATTTAAATTTTCTTTGTTTTTTAAAAACCAAGGCAGATTTTCGAAAAAATGCAACGCACTGCTCTCGGTATTGATTTGAAGAATATCTAATTTGAATTTTAATTCAGTCCATATAGAATTTTGGGAAAATTATTTTTAACAATTAGGAAAGAGTCGCCCAGTACATATCATCATCTACAGCGGCAATTTTTTATTTTAACTTCGATACATTTTTTAGTACAAAAGATGCATTATTTATGCGGATACTTAGGGGTATTCTTTGAAAATATTTCGTTTGTATATGACTAAATAAAGGAGGGGGGTCTCTAAGACCGGTTAATTACTCAAATTAGATATGTGCCAAAAAATTCAAAATTCCTTCAGTATCAACTAAAAATAAGAAGCCATATCATCCTAATCGAACCACCCCTATTCTCCATCTCCCCTATTCACCACCACCACCCCTTCAAGAAATTTTCTTTCCAAAAATGGTGTATAATTGCGGCGAAGTTTTCAGTTTTTGAAGGGGTGGTGGGGGTAAATAGGGAAGATTGGGGTGGTCCGTTTAGGGTGGAATTGATTTCTTATTTTTATTAGATACTGTAGGAATTTTTTCGAATGTTTTGGTCCATACGTAATTTGGGTTAAAATCCGACCTTACAGACCTCACCCCCCCCCTTTCAATTTAACTTTTACTCGGTATAGGAGTAATTGAGTAACTTCCGTACTGTTGTCCATCCTAGAATTGGTACATAAAAATCATTTAATTAATTTAGCCTTAGAAGAAAACGGATGCTTGCATATTATTGAGGAATCTTTCCTTTTTTAATCTGAATAGAGAACTAGTGTAATTTCTACTTTTAATTTTTAATGATAGTTCACAATAAAATAA
The DNA here is from genome assembly GCA_900480045.1 of Eurytoma adleriae. Lineage (NCBI taxonomy): Eukaryota > Metazoa > Arthropoda > Insecta > Hymenoptera > Eurytomidae > Eurytoma > Eurytoma adleriae. Next base: position 43,609 of record UXGC01000925.1, read on the forward strand.
CATTTGTTTGATATTTTTTTTTAATTATGGATATTTATTGTTTGATTAATATTTAAATATCCTCTGAAATTGAATTTTCAATTGAATCGATGTCACGTGGTCAGATGACGTAGCTACATCTGAATTTTAATCGGTGCGCTTCAGGAAGTATATTAACGGTCATCAGTCTATTGTGACAATAGAATACTGCTTTGGATGCAAAGTAGTAATGTCGAAATAACCTCAAACCTTATTCAACTAACTTCAAACTTTAGCAGATGTGAACATATTGAGCTTAATATTGGTCTTTTCAAACATCGTCATATAATGGTATTTTACTGTCCCAATAAACTAATGATCGTCATAATATTTTGCAAACGCACTGATTATTTAGATGTAGCAATGAGATCTGATCACGTGACATCAATTCAAAAGAGGTTTTTGTTTTAAGACAAATTGAATTTTTAATAATGAACTAACTATAAGTAAAGTATATTTAATCCTACTTTGAAGTGATTTCATAATTTTTAATTTATTTGTTTTAATTTGAAATATTTAAAGTTAAGCATAAGTAATCTCTGCTGATAAATTTTTAGCATTGACGAGTTCAGTAACGTTTAGTTGCCAATTGAGATTTGACATTTACATCATATAGCTAACCAAGATGGCGCGACTTGGCCAGCCATAACTCGGGCTGTATATCTATACATACATATGTATATAGATATAAAGCCCGTGTATGGCTGGCCAAGTCGCGCCATTTTTGTTAGCTATATGTTGTGCATGTC